>JANSTP010276813.1:0-19134 GCA_025330745.1 Cladonema radiatum | reverse complement strand
AATTCGCTGAATCGATAAAAGTCCTTCAACACAACACTATCTTATATGTACTTATGAAATAGCCAATTTGCTTCAACATTCTAAATTTATTCATCAAAACAACATAGATAATGTTCTCAACTAATTTATTCGCACACAACAAACGTCTTTTGATAGCTAAAAACCTTCATCCGTAACTTTTGAATGAATAATTTATTCAAATGTTCTGAATTTATTCAAAGAAACATTACACATGTTTCAAATTGATTTGCTAACTTGAAAAACCTCCTTCGACACCCAACTCCATGTTATTTGTAACTTGAAATAAACAATTTGCTGGAAGTTCTAACGTTATTCATCAAAACGATAATGTTTTCAATTAATTCATTCATACACATCAGAAGTCCTTTGATAACACACCACATTTATTTGCAATTTTTAAAAATGAAAGATTTATTCAAACTTGCTGAATTTATTCACCGAAATGATATTCAAAATGTTCCAAATTCACTAGCTAGCTGACTCCATAAAAGTTTTTGGACACAACACCATGTTTTTAGTATGTTATGAAACAGACAATTGCCGAATTGCCAGGTTGCCTTGAATGTTCTAAACATATTTTTCCAAACATACGTATCATGTTCCATGTTAGTTCACCGACACATCAAAAGTTCCTTGATAGTACACAACTTTTATTCTTAACTTTCAAAATATATAAACAAGTTTCTTACTGTTGTTCTGAATATATTCACCAAAAAGGATAATGTTTTAAATCAAGTCATTCATTTGAGAATGGTTCTTTACTAATTTAGTGGCTTCAAGATATAATTCATATTCACCATACATTAAAAGCTTGAGAAATATGTTCAACCAGACACTATAACTGTTGAGATCTGATTCTCTAAAACCAATTCGAATCTTCTTTTCTGCTTTGCAATTCAATCAGTGATGGAGTGCATATTAGTCTTTCAGTCGTTCAATCAGTTATGAAGTGCATACTGTCATATCATGTCAATAATCCTTCAAGAGACAAAATGTTATCACCTAGCTAGTGAGCTATTCTTAAAAACTCAATGCAAAGAACGAATCTGATTGCTTAACAGAAAAACATAGCTTATAATTAAGGAGATAAATTTTTTTGATACTGAAAGATCCGAGAAAAACATATGCGCAAACGAAGATAGACGAGAAATTTTGTTGGAAGAAAATACACGAGTAATCTAAGAAAAATTGACCTACGGAAATTTTTAAAAACTCAATTTTATGCCAAATTAATCAAACTTTCTTACAGCAATCAACCTTGAAAAAGTTAGATAGTTTCTACCTTTCAAAGGTCTGAAGTATTATTATTATGTGCAAGCCACATTGCATCCCAATTGTGCAAATTTATTACATAATAAATAAAAATATAAACTTCAGCAAATTGTAGAGCGAATATTTTTCGAAATCATCAAACATGTGCGATCAATAAACTAATTCAAACTAAATCACCAAATACCTTTTTCTGTACAAAATTTAATAGAAATACCAATGTTCAGGGCTGCGTGGCTCTCAGACCTGCTTTCTCCGTTTAATAACTCTAGCGTTGAAAAAGTTCAGTCTTGCATCTTAAAATATGAACCTTCATAAATTGAACTAAGTATTTTATGCTAAATCTTATTGCCAATTCTTTAAATTGTTTTAAAAACAAAGAAAAATTTCATAAATTTTTATGGATGTGAAAATTAAATATAAATTTTTTTCTCAAGAATCATTGAAGTAACATGAGCGATTGATAAAATATTTTAAAAATTAAGCAGCGACTCATTTTATATTATTTAATGTGTCGCAATCGACAATTTAGTGACCCCCATGTCACAAACCCTCTCCCACTTGATAAACCTTGTTGGAAAACTTGAGAGACACAATAAATCATGAATAATTTGCCCTTTTTGAGTATATCTTCTTTGCCTTTTTCATCTCATCATCAAAATAATCTAATAAAGAAGAAATTTTAAATGAGTTCAAGATCTATAGTCTCTCTAAATCTTGGAAAAATTAGGGAGATAGCTGACTGCTAGCTTAAGAATTTATAATTTTCTAAAATGGGGAAGGTAGCTAGAAACCTAAAACAGGAATTAGAGTGTTCCATAAACCGATGTCTATCTACTTGAATGAATTAGAGACTAGCTAGATATATTCAAAGCTGTAGACAAGGAATTATGACCTAAAAAATCATATCTGATCGAATCTTTCTAGCTAGCAAGTGGCTGATCTTGAGTCTAAAAGACTGTCCATCATCTGACAGCCTTTGAAAACACTAAAACTTTAAAAACGGCAAAGCTAAACTACTTCCCAAGCTTATACAATAAAGTAAAACATAAATTAAACTCCATAAATAAAACTTCATAGCGCTAGAACTCCAAAAACATTGTGCATTGTGAGAAAAATTAGAGGTGACCACCTTCCACTGCGTCATGAGGCGAGGTTTAAAATCAGAATTTCAAAACTTCATAAGCGGGGCTAAAAGTTACATTAAAGACTTCAAAAACTTATTACTGGGTCGTCAACTTTCCAAAGTTGAGGTGATGGGTGTGCTTTTTCTTAAAAAGACTGGGATATTGTGGTTACCATATGATATATATGTTGTTATGCTATTAATGTTCCCCGGAGACTATGTAATTACGATATTATTTATTGTAAAGTTTTTTGTATCGTTTGACACAAACAACTTATGAGCTAACATAAGAAGGAAGTAATTTCTTCCCCGATATAACAATAGCAGCAAGTAAAAATTACTTAGGAAACATTTTGGAGTACAACGAAAGTAATGAAGAATGGTTGAGCTACGTCGAACGTATGGAATTTTATTTTATTGTTAATAAAATAACGGACGAAAATACGAAAAAAGCTGTGTTGTTAAGTTGTTGCGGTATAACAACTTATCACATATTTAAAGGTTTGACAGCACCTGGTAACCCAGGAGAGAAGACATTTGAAGAGTTAGTGACATTAATGAAAACACATTTTAATCCAAAAAGAAATGAAATTGCTGAGCGTTTTAAATTTAATTTGAGGGATCGAAAGCCGAATGAAATGATATCGAGCTACATAACAGAGCTGAGAAGATTGAGTGAGCATTGTGGATACGGTGATACGCTTGAAGAAATGTTAAGAGATGGTTTGGTATGTGGCGTGAATCATAATGCAACACAACGAAGACTATTCAGTGAGGGATCAGGTTTAACCTTACGAAAAGCCCTGGACATATCTCTCTCACTGGAATCTGCAATACAGCAGTCAAACAAAATGCAACAAAAGTATGTCAATGTTGATGGGGAAAAAATTGCTGACGTGTTCAAAGTGAATACAGACTGCAAATTGACGAAGTGCTATCGATGTGACGGCCAGCATTTACCAAAAAATTGTCCATTCATTTATAAAGAGTGCTTTTTTTGTATGGCAAAAGGACATACAGCTAGAGTTTGCAGGAAGGCTAAAAGAAATTCTGGCAAGACGCACCAAACGAACGTTATTGTGCAAAATGAAAGTGGTTCAATTACGGATTCGAGAGATGAAGTATTCGATATTTTTCACCTACACCCCAACAAAAGCATTCCAGCATTAAATGTTAAGTTTGAAATGAATGGTAAACGTGTTGACATGGAAATCAGCACAGGTGCATCTGCTAGTTTGATTAATGAAAAAACATTCAACAATATTTGAAATTCGTCTACTCTATTACGTAGGACAAAAAGCAAGCTCCACACGTACACCGGTGAAATTGTAAATCCGTTAGGTGAATGCTCTATCCCGTTTGAGTATGAAGGTAGAGAAATGAAGCATAATTTCATCATCACCAATGGTGATTATCCAAATGTCGTGGGCTGTGATATTTTGATGAAATTGAATCTGAATTGGAACAAAATTTGAATAATATTAGCCAAGTTAATAATGATGAGTTAAATATAATTTTGCAAATGTATTCAGATGTTTTTGATTTAACATTAGGAACACTAAAAGACATATTTGTCGATATATCAGTAAGGGAGAATACAAAGCCTCTTTTTTATCAAGCAGGCCCTGCACCTTACGCCCTGAAGGATAAAATTGAATTAGAACTAGATCGTCTTGTCAAGTTGGGAATCTACGAACCCGTTACAATGTCAAAATGGGCAGCTCCTATAGTTCCCGTTTTAAAAAGTGATGGAACAGTTAGTATCTGTGGGGACTACAAACAAACCATTAACAAGGTAGCTGAGTGTGATAAGTTCCCCATACCTAAAACCGAAGACATTTTTGCGTCTTTGAATGGCAGTGAAAAAGTTTTGAAACTCGACTTGAGCAACGCTTATCTGCAGTTACTGTTAAATGAGGATTTGAGAAAATATTTAACAGTAAAAACACATTGCGGTCTGTTTCAGCCCACTGGATTACAATACTGGATCATAGAGAACTAGAGAATAGACTAGCCAAGGTACTAAATGTTAGAGTGCGTTCAGATAATATATTAATTACTGGGTAAAACGACCAGGAGCACTTACGAAATCTGACTTCGGTACTGGGTATTTTAAAAGAAAATGGATTACATCTTAAGAAAGAAAAATGTGCGTTTATGAAATCAGACGTTGTATATTTGGGATTCAAAATTAATAAACACGGAATATTTCCAGTCAAAGAGAAAATACAGGAGATCAAAAATACAGCTGCGCCTAAAAACATTAGTGAATTAAAGTCGTTTTTGGGTCTATTAAACTTCTACCATCGTTATTTTAACGAATTTGCATACGTTATTGAACCTTTACACGAGTTATTGAGGAAAGGAATAAAATGGGAATGGACAGAAAGGCAACAGAATGCATTCGAAAATGTTAAAATCATTTTAAAAGAGGAAAAGTTTTTAGTTCATTACGACATGAATAAACCAATAATACTAGCGTGCGATGCATCACCATTTGGCATGGGCACAGTTCACTTGCCCGTGACCTCTGATAAAGTAGCAGTTAACTCAAGCTCCGATCTTCTTATTTCGAACGTAATTGAATATGTGAGAAACGGATGGCCAAATAAAATTCAAGAACAGTTTAAGCTATATTATTATCGTAGACACAAACTTAGTATAAACAATTCATGTTTGTTGTGGGGTGGTCGAGTAGTTGTACCGTACTCATTGAGAAGTAAAGTTCTTGATGAATCGCATGATAGTCATCCAGGTATGTGTAGAATGAAGGCATTGGCAAGGTCGTAGGTATTGTGGCCTGGCATTGATCAATCAATTGAGTCTTTCGCTAAAGCTTGTGAATCATGTCAACAGCACCAAAAAAGAGCGCCTAATAGAGCTCCAATTCACCCATGGGAAACCGTAAAATCACTGTGGGTGAGGCTACATTTAGACTTTGCAGGTCTGTTTATGGGAAAAATGTTCTTAATAGTGTTTGATAGTTATTCGAAATGGATTGACGCATACCCCATGAATGAGATAAAAGTGTTCAATACATTAACAGTGTTGAGACAGTGTTTTGCAAACAATTGTATTCCATATACTATTGTTACAGATAACGGACCAACTTTTATAAGTGACGAGTTTAAACAGTTTTGCAAATGAAATGGAATTCGACAAGTATTTACAGCACCCTATCACCCATCCTCAAACGGACCAGCAGAAAGGGCGGTTCAAATTTTCAAAACGTCCATGAAAAAAATGTGTGTCGAAAAGCATGTTAATATTCATACCAGTGTAGCAAGGTTTTTATTGCATTATCGAACAACACCTCAATCCACTACGAATCATACACCATCTGAGTTATTAAACAATTGGAAATTACTGACTAGATTGAGCAGACTCAAACCCCAAATACATGATAACAGAAAAAACAACTTTCGAAATTGTCAATCTCTATCAAATGATGTGCGAATTTTTTTTCCGGGTGATGAAGTTTATAGTCGTAATTACAAGAGAAACGGTGAGAAGTGGTTGAAAGGCTTAGTACGAAATCGAATCTCAAGTGTATCTTACCAAGCTGAAGTAGAGGGCAAATTAGAACATAAACATGTTGATCAAATCAAATATCGTAGTTTGTACATGCCCGAAGAACATACCGTATGCAATGATCAAGATAATACCATTGCGGAGAACAATTACCGTGACCGTCATCATAATATAGAGTTGCCGAAACAATCGATTGAAGCAACTGCAAATGCAGCGACCTCAAATTCACCGAATAGTAGCATGCAACATAATAACGACTCTACAACCAATGAAGTACAACATGACACGAACAAAAATCATGATAGCGTACCAGTTGATGACTTGATAGACAAAAAACGAGACGGCAGTGAAGAGCATATAAATAGCCCAAGGAGGACTTGCCGATGCCCTGCTTACCTTAATGACTATGTGACTTGATGGGGGAGATGATATATACGTCGTTGTGCTATTAATGTTCCCCGGAGACTACGTATTATTTACTGTAAAGTTTTTTGTATTGTTTGACACAAACAACTTATGAGCTAACATAAGAAGGAAGTGATTTCTTCCCCAATATAACACCATAAAGGAAAAAAAGAAGAAGAAATAAAGAATTTTTTTTTGCAGCGAAAAGAAACTTACTTTCGTGAGAGAATAAGATTCCTCACATTTCCTCAAAACACTTTTGCTCCAAACACAAAGGATGCATCTGCTTAAGTTTCAAGCAATTTAAATGTAAAAGATAGAGGTTATATGATATTAGCATAAAGAAAAATTATAAACTGTAAATATTTATTAACTGGCTAGTATAGGATATTAAAGGTGGACTCTTGAGTTTTTTTAAAAGTATTTTATTTTTTTGCTTTGTTGGGTAGTATTTTAGGCCAATAAACATTAATTTTACTCCTGATACAGTATTTATGCAAAACTAACAGATTTTAGTTGGGTATTTTTCATTATTTGCGCAAAGGCTTCGTTTTACATGTGCAAAGATTGTGACATCATGTAGCAGCTAAGATTTTCAAGCATACAGAATTCTTACAGTGATAACAGTGAAGGTCAAATTAAAAAATGTTTCAAAAACCGAATGAATGAAACCTATTCTTTTCCATTTTTTGATAAAAGTATTTCGCAGTCCTTTAACAATTTTTTGTTTTTAAAGAAGTAACAATAATCAAGGTTATATAGACGTTATTAGCCGAGATATGCAATATGATGAAACGAAGCAACCCAAACATATTCACAATAAAAGAAAACAATATATATAGCTAGTATACAGAATGTAAAAAATATACTAAGTATATATAAAGAACAAAATAATAACATTCTTTCTCATAATCAAAAACTAAAACACAAAGTTAGCTGTGATACTGAAAATTATTTCCAAAACCTTTGCAAAATCTTTCTTGACTGAAGAGAATAAGCATGTTCCTTGGATATTTTCTGCAAGTTCTGTGCGATAGTCGGTTGAATCCTTTCAACACAAAAGTATCGCTTTAAATTCTCCCTTTTTCTTCTCCTTATACTGTCTATTAATGAGATAGAAATGACATGTAGCAAGTAGATTGACCAATCAATCGCTTCTAAAAATCGACATTATGAACTCTGTCTTCATCGTTTCAAACTTCTGATCTTTATTACCGATTGTATACTGACTGAATATTATCTTCCATACATTGATAACATTCCATGTGCTATGCATATGTCCTGAATCATGAGCATGCATGGTTTTAGACACATTGCTAGAAATACAAAATGAAAATAAATTTCAAGCAACCTTCCAATAGAACGCTATGTCAGTATACTAACTTACGTTTTATTTACCAGATAGCTCCCTGTTTCATTATCCAAATTTCTGTTAACTTGAAAATACTTCTCATACTTGCTTTAGAACCTGCTAAAAACTCCCTATTACATATTTTCTGAAGCGAAAGAATAAAAATTCTCTTGCACAGAATTCTGAAAAATGTAAACAAAACATTTGAAAATGCATTCGAAGAAATTAGATTTTTGACTGAGGAATTTATCATAGCACTTTCAAGTGAAAAGTGACAAACTTTTTCAAAAATTTTGGGTCAAAATAATTATTTGAGTCCTTATAGGGTAACTATATTTATCTATGGCTCATGCAGCACTGTTTTAATGGAAAATGTAAAGGAAAGATACACAAAGTGACATTTTCCTTAATAACTCAATAAGTACAATGATTTGGTGAAAAAGAGTTTTATATTTGCAATTTTCCTTAAATTAATATCTTTCAGAAGCAATAAAGTTGTTCTGAACCCAAGAGTCCACCTTTAAATTTAAGTAGCAAATTATCAGTTTGATCCTGTACCAGGATGGTCAACCTTTAGCTAGGATCACCCCTGCAGTCTTTTTGTTGTTGACATATTTGAGTTTCAATCCTAGAGGCTATTCATTTACTCTGAGTAATCACACATAAAGTAAGGCAGAGTCTTCAATTAATGGGTAAATTTACATTTACATGATATATATAGTGAAGATAGGATATGTGTTCCAGTGATTAAGTAATTAAATGTATATCATAAAGATAGTGAAGTATTGTTAAACAGGTTTTTACTTAGTTTTTCTATTTTTTTGTCTATATTCAGTAGTTCAAGGGAAAAGAAGTAACAAGAAGAACGTTTATTGCTATTGTGTGTCCTATTGCGTTTATTTGCATGCATAGGTTTGTAAGTTTTGCATGCATAGGTTCGTAAATTTGAACGCATAAGTTCGTAAATTCCGAATCTCCTCTTTACATGAATGATATTTTACATTTGGCTAATTGGCTTGCAACAACCAGAAATTCTTTCTTAAAACTTAGTTTGCCTTGCCAAACTACTGATTATGGTAAATGTTCTTTCTCTTATGTCGGGCCTTACCACTGGAACAATTTACTGACAGATCTAAAGAAAATAAAAAATTGAAACTCTTTCAAACATGCAGTTAAAAAAGCCTTTTTTGAAATGCACACCCTGAAAGAGAGTGATATATTTATCAGATAAATATCAATCCCTTTCCTTTATTTATTTATTTTTTTTTTTTATTTTTTCATTTATTTTATTTTTATATATGCTTTTAATCTATTTTATTTTTTATTCTTATTTTATTTATTTATTTTTTTTTTCCTACAGGGACCACAATGAAAATCGGGCGCTAATGTCCTGTTTTGTGTCATCCCTGTTACCATGTCTTTACATTTTATGTTTGGTTCATCTCGTCCTTGTTCCCCTTTTTTATTTTTTGATGTAAATATTATTTATTTATTGTTTTTACTGTTTTTATGATTTTATTGTAATTTGATATGGTAATAAAATAAACTTACTTACTTACTTACTTACTTACTAGACTAAAAAGAGTCTAAATAGTAACTATATTTTCTGAACTAAATATTAAAGTGTTGGAGATAATCATGCGTAATGTCATTTGAAAAATGAGATAAACACTATTGTATTTAAATCAGTAAAGTTAATATCATACGTCAAAAGACATTTCCATAAGTAAAAACATATATTTCATTGAACACTAAATAAACACCTCAACATCTACAAATACAACGAGGAAGGAAGAATGCAAATACAATTCACCAACTGGAGATTCTGTAAACGTCTTTGGAATCAGGTGTTAGCCTCTGGGTCAGCATCCCCTGCTACTATGAGTCACCTGCCACAAGTATAAATAAATCAAAAAGGAATAAATCAAAACTTATGGGATTGCACACTATTAATCAGGAGAGGGGAAAGATCAAGAAAAAGATAGATTTTCTAAGATTAAGGATAATTTATATACAAACAATTCCATTATTAAAAATGTACAGATAATATACTCATATGTACATATTGCATTTTCACATCAATCTAACAAAATGGTGTAAAAAAATATGGCAGATATTTTTTACAGTGAGAACAATGAACATGCAGTCTAATGGGTTAATGTTTCTGTCAACGTCTGTGAATGCCATACCATGATACACCTTCTCTTTTTGATCATCTATCCACACAAAGACACAGGCTCGATCATTCACTTTTCTACATTCTCCTGAAAGCTTGTAAGCTCATGGCATCTATGTTTGAGGGTGAAGCTCCTCATACTACTGTATATATCAGGAATGCTTCAAGATTAAAGTTGTAGGTTTTTTGCAATTCCTCAATTCATTTTTTTATGTGTTAACATTTAGAATAATATTTTTTTTAGTAATCTTTTATGGACTGCTCCTGAAATAGTTGCATCTGGCGTTTCTCACCCAAATCATGTAGGTTATGGGACCACTGAAGGAGACATATACAGGTGAATATAAAAATTTTTTTGACAATATTTTTGAAGTTGTTTTAGATCTAAGATGCTGATTTCAAAATTACAAAAGCTGTTTTAGGCGATCTTGTGCACTATCTTGAAAATGAGCCTAAAAAATTAACATCTGCATCCTATATCTAAAATATTCCAGTTATGTTTTGTGTTTTATTGATAACATAGCATAGGATTACAGAGTTTATTACTGAGGCAAGCCTAGTTTTTACGTTTTTAGAAAGCAGAAATTGCCAGTAACTAATTTTTATTTTTGTTTTAAGCTTTGGTATTATTATGGTAGAAATGTGTACTCGACATCACCCTTACCATGAACTAGATTATCTGCAACCTCATGAAATTGTACAAATGGTTGGTCGATTGCGGGACTATGACAAAAGACTAGACCTTGTGGTATATTTTGATTTCTTTTTTCCTCTTTCTTTCTTCGGTTTTGGTTTATTTGATTTATTTTTTTGAGAGAAATGTTTTCAATTATTGACAATTTGTTGAATCATTGAAAATTAATGATATAATAAACAATAAAGATATTCTTCCTTGTAATTGTGCTAAATCATCATTTTTAGACAAAAGCTATGGTTATGTTATTACTGCTCGGTATTTTCGAATTGTGGAAAACTTGAAACTTTGTAAATTACTCACAAAGGGACCAAAATACAAAATTCCTGTACAAATCTCATGGGAATCATGGCTTAAAAAAATTGAAGCTACCTTTAATAGATTTATGGAAAAATTATCAAATAAGACTAAATTAAATACATCTCTGCTTATTTTGAACAGAAAAATCTAAGTCTTCTAAAATGCAAAATAAAGATTTAAGAAACTTAGAATATATTCAATGATTTAGAAGTCAGGCATTGTTTATCTGATTTACAGAATAGGTTAATCGTATTCCCAATTGATAAAGCAACTAATAAAATTGCATTATTCTGTAAGTGATACTACGTTCATGTACTTTCAAAATAGTTTAGTATTTTAGACATTAATTCTACATTAATTCTACATTAATTCTACTCTACTATTCTTAAGGATATCAATTCTGATGTTATATTATTGAAAAGCAGAAAAAAATCCTAGAAGACAGGGACCAAATAAAGCCACCGTGAATCACGATTGCAAACGTCGCAATGACGCAATTGATATTTTTAGAAAAATTGCGGTAGCTATTTTTTAAAGTCTTTCATTTTTCTTGTCTAAACATTGATAAAAGAATGAAAAACAAAGTGAATAAATTTAAAGACTTATTCAAATAAAAAATATCGTTAAAATATCATCAACTATATAAACCTATAAAAATGTTTTATAATGCTTTGTAGAAAACGTTTTCTACTAGTTCATAAAATAATCTTCAGTTCAATCAGTCTGGTTTCCGAGAATTTTTTGAATATCTTACTGTCAAAAGATTCTTTTCTTGGAAAGATTTTTCTGAAAAAACCATTGCGTTATGAAATTACAAAATTATTTCCTTCTACCTGCAGAACATGTTTTTCATTCATTAAAGAAAACATTACATTGTGCATTAAAAAATAATATTCTATTACGCAAGTTTTTAAATCTTTTTTTTGACTCTTTAAGACAAACGTTTTATAAAACGTTTTCACACTTTACATATTTATTCGACAAGCTCATATTGCAGTTTGATATAACATAATCGCTTGATAAAATCATGGCTAGTAGCAGGAAGAGGAGTAAAGATCATCGATGCAAGTTACAAACAGTGAAGAGGCGGGAAGAATAACTGAAATATAAGTTAGAATATGATTTAGAAGGAGCCGTTGTTGTATGCTTATTAAGATGCTCTACATGCAAAAAATGGGAAAAGAGGATTTGTACAATCAAAAGGTTCAATACCATTTGGATTCGTCCTGGTACAAAATCAATCAAAAAGGACACACTAAAATTGCATCTAGCAACAAAGCAACACAAGGAAGCAGTTTTATTGGAAAAAATAGAATCTTTGGGGGCAGAAAAATATCGGAAGACAGTCTTTGTCTTTTGAAAATAGGCAGGCGCGCTGGACATATTGTGCCTAAAGTGAGTTGTTTTCTATAATCGCGCGCCTGAATTTAATTTTTTTTTTTCCATTTTTCTTTAAAGAAAATTCAATATGTCGCTTTTTGATATAACATGCTTATAACCATTATACAACATTTATCTTCTTTTAAAAAAATATATTATATGGTATTATTGGACAAAAAGAAAAGAAAAGTTTTGAAATCTTTTTGATTGGTTTTTTGAATATTTTAGTTGTAACAAAAAAGTAGTTAATAAAGTTTTTCAGGCCCTACAAAACCAAAACGGGATTTCCAAGCAGCTTTAATTACAGAAAAGCTTTCTAAAAAAAGTTTACCAGGTTTTTATACTACCAAAACGCAGGGATATTTCCAAGCATTAAGCCTTAACACCGTTTGTGGTTCTTAAGATTGAGCTTTGCCTAATAAATACCACCCAACATGGTTGGGAAGCAAAGGAAATTTGATATTATGGTTGGTCTACTTTGCTGATTTTGGCATTTTTAGCGTTTTTTCTGTACAGTTATGAAAAAGAAATACAAGCATATAAACGTTAAAAAAAAACATGTTTTCATGAAACAGTTTATTTCAATAAATGTTTCCTCTTATCTATATATCCCGTGTGAATATATTTCAACAAAGGCAGAGAGATGAGAAAGCTCTAGAAAAAGTTCTGATTTTCAAAACCAGAGGGACTTTACTTCGATTGAAAGAAGGATTTTTTATTGAAGAATGATGGAGAACTTTTCATGGAAGAACTCTATATATATTAGTTTAAAAAACTGTGATTTTCAAAACGTGAGATTTTTCTAGGCATGGAAGAGCTTTATTTGGAGAAAGGAAAGCCATAATTTTGAAAACGGGGGGTTTTTCAAAGTATTGAAGAACTTTATGACTACAGAAACCTCTGATTTTAAAAACACAAGGATATATATTGCTGTCTAGTCACAAAATGTAAATGATGTAAACATTATATAGCTTAGTATTTTCTTTTTAAGTTTTAAATATTTTTTGTAAGTTGCAGTAAACAAAGAATTTTAATTGTTATGAATGAAATCATTTTCTTTTCAATCCATTCTCACAACTCTACAAATGATTCAGTTTAAAAACTCAATTTAAGATTGAGTTTTTAACACCTTATAACGGTGCTAAAAAATGCTTGGAAAAATCCCTGCCTTTTACCAACAACTTCGGCTTGTATGGAGGTTTGAGGTATGGTTAGAAACATGGATGAAACTTTTGCTATGTATTTTGGGATGTGCCCAACAGTGACCTCATTTTCTAGAGAGTCCATCTTTGCTGTTTTAACGACAATTTTTTCTTCCTTATTTGTCGGTTCTCTACTGCATTTCAAGATATCTCCAATTAATGGACTCCAAATATCCATGTAAGCATGGTAGCCTCTTGCAAAAGAAGAAAAGTTGTGGATTTCACTGAATATCAGTCTCGTGCGTGTCATCTGGGATCATTTTCGTTGTTTTATAGATGGTGAATGAAAGCAAAAAAGACCTTTCTTCGAAATTAACATTTGAATGTTTTAACTTGACAAATATTAGATTTTCATAAGTCTCTCCATCGCAGGGCTCAACAAAACATTAACATTTGAAGTTTTTGATTTGAAAAAATTTCATTTTTTTCACCGCCGCAGAGCTCAACAAAACATTAGCAACTATAACGTGGCATCCATCAGTTCGGAAAAGAGAGAAGCAGGAAAACTAAGTAAAAGATGTCTCACATTAGATGGAAAGATAAATAATTTAGATGAAGTCAAGAAGAGAAAGGTAAGTTGCAGGGATATAGCTGACCAATTCATAATTGAAAAGACACAAGCTGCCAGTATCATAGAGAATGAAAAAAGTTAAGAGAAGATTATGAAAACTTCCAAAGACAGGGGTATAAACATATCAACAGAGAAAACCATCAAAAGTTTAAACCAATAAATGACATTCTTTTTTCTTGGTTCAACAAGTGTGAACAATCTGGTATTTATTTGAACAGAGCTTTGCTTAAAGAGGCAGCAAATAACATCTAAGAAGCCATTAACCTGTCTGAGTTGGAATCTTTCAAGGCATCAGATGGCTTGATAAATGGAAGTTGAGTCATGGGATCAGGGAAAAGCAGATCTCCAGAGAATCTCTTGATGTATCGAAAACAGCTGTTGAATCTTGGATGGAAAGGTTAAATGAACTGTGTAAAGGTTACAAACTGAAAGACATCTAGAACATGAAAGTAGATGCTTTTTGAAAACTATACCAACCAAAGGTCTTGCCTCAAAAGGAAATAAGGCCAAAGGTAGAAATAAATCCAAACAAAGAATTACTATCGCATTTTTTGTTAGTGCGAATGGAGGAAAAGTTGGGAAGCCGATATCCCTTCCGATAACAATTTCACCTTGCTAGGGCAGCTGATATCCGAAAAGAAGTCAATTATTTTGCAAATCCCAAATCATGGATGCAGTTTGAAATAATGGAGAAGGCTCTTGAAAATCTAAACAGTTAAATGGTTCTTGAAGAAAGAAATATCATTCTATTTTTGAACAACAGGACAGTTGACCCACCTTCACTGATTGACAAATACAGTAACATATAAGTTTTATTTCTTCCAAAAAATACCATGTTGATTGCAGCCCTTAGATGCTGGATTATTCAAAGCTTCAAGACAATATATCGAAAAAAGCTCATGCAAAAGGTCATTGCTTGTGCAAAAAGTGATTTATCTGTATCTGAAATCGTGAAAGGAGTTGACATCCTTCAAGCTTTTCAATGAGTAGCAGATTCCTGGAAGGAAGTTATGGTTGAGACTATCCAAAGCTGTTTTTGAAAATGCGGTATGCAAGAGAAAACCATTGAAACTGAGGAGGAAGAAATTGACAAAGAATTTATCACCCTGTCTGAGGAGCTTTCAGAGGAGTCAGAAAATAACATCAACAAACAGGGCATCACCAGCAATCAATTTAGACATGGTAGATTGAAAAGTAAGATAAGTACAATAAAGTGTCAACGATTACATCAAAAATAGAAATGAAGGCAAGGAGGAAAACAGCATTGTTTTGGAAAGTGATAAAGTTAGAAAAAAAAGGCAGCCATTTTGTTTTTTTCCTCAGTGAAATTCATTGACATTTAAATGTCAATGAATTTCACTGAAAAAACATACGTCCCCATCTAATTAATAAACCTTATTCTACTCATTTTGTGTGCTTATATTACTGAGAGTTTGGTCTGATAAGCTTTGGAGGCTGGAAATTGAGATAATAGTATCTGTGTCTAACTTCATGAAAAAGCAGTCAAATCTTGCAATATCTTCATAATTTTTACCATTTGGATTAAATAAATCAACAAAAAAATAACTTTAATTATACTTGACGTTTTCTGGAACTTAATTAAAGCCAAAAACTCTTCTCAAGCCAAAAATCTTCTTTAATGGTGTTTTCTCTTCACAACTTGCCACGAGGTGTAGCGCAATAGGCAAATTAGGCAAATTTTTAATTCAACTCCCTAGGCAAATTTTCTCGAATCTTTTTTGAGTTGCTTAATCAGCATTTTGTTACTGAAACAGCATTTTACAGACCACTGACCATCCATTCGACCTGCAAATTCTTTTTTTTTTTTTTCGCTAATATCGGCTTTATTTAAGGAGCTACAAAGCTTAGAAAAGCAATGGACCTGGAATTGAGATCTCATTGATACAAAGCTTTCCTGGACCAGTCCCAGATCGGGACGCAAAGGGTTAAAAAAGGTTAAATTTTTGTATTGAGAAAAATATTAGATAATGGTTCATACACAAAGATATACAGAGTGCTGTTCCCAGACGTTCTGCTGGTTTTGTTTTGATGTGAAAAATAGTTTAATTAATAATTGTGTCAGTAAAAGCAAATAGGGGGAGTCGATGTAAAATTTGACACCATCAAATCTTCATGAATGACATTCTAAAAATTTTGGACGCATTCTACTTAAAAATTCTTTTTGCCATCCTTTTTAGGATATGGTGTCCATTTGCTACCATTCAAATGGCATCAATTTTTTTGATGCCATCAATTTATTGGGATCAAATTTTTGGATGCCATATAGAAATTTGCATTGTATTTTTGATGGCATCCAATACTAAAGATGATGGATTCCCCTTTTTTGCTTTCACTGACACAATTATCGATTACTGTGAACAAACAAGCTTACGCTCACTAAATCTAAATCAACTAAACTAAAACATTCCAATGTCCATGGCAACACAGCATTTGAAATTTTGTTAACAAAAAATTTAACACTGCAGAACTTCTATGAAAACAAAAAAACTTTTAACAAAAGAAAAATTTACAGTCACATTTCTTAAGGAAGTGTATCATTTATCAAGAAATACTTGTTCCTACTACAGGAGCTAGTTGTTCAAAAAAGAAATAAAGAAAACAACTTTACTAAAGGAGTCTTTGTGTCCTAAAGAGGTGGAAATCAAAGGTAATCTGTTTGAACCTTTCTTTCGTAATTTTTGAAACTTATATTTAAGTCTGATGCTCTGGCCTTCAAAGAATTTTTATTGTAGACATTCACATAAAAAATCCACCAGAGTAGGAAAGACGATGACAAGTCCACTCCACATATATATCTAGTCAAACATTTTACTTTATGAAATCCCCTTGATCCACACTTTCCTTATTTCTATAAAATGGTATCATTTCATACAATTTTCCCTCTTCTGCCCTTCTCTGTTCAGTATATTCAAATTTGTTCTCGTTCTCTCTTCTAAGTTTGTTTGCGGCATATTTTCATAAACCTCTATGCAGTAGTCTCCATATCAGAAGTATTGCAAAACCAATTTTAGAGTTACTCTACATCTACTATCTTTCTATCATTGGGCAAATAGTATATTGCAAGGTCTCTTGACTTCTAGTTGATAAGCTATGGTAAACACAGTCGTTTCAAAGGAATGAAGCAAGATCAAAAGAGTGATAAGGAAAACTGAAAACAAGTCAAAGAGCAACAAGATTGGTCTAGCATTTAACATACAAATGGCTTTCAAGGAACAAGCTTGAACAAAATCAAACAGATAAATACACCTTGTCCTTTTCAAACTGATATTTTAAGATTCTGCTTCTGAATCCTATGCTGCAAGCAAAAATGAGACGGATGTATTATATGGAAGTCAGAAATATTTTAATATTTACATTTCAGTGATTTTACCTTTTTTCCTTTTAATAAAATTAAAAATGCAAAACAATAAAAATTATTTAAACATTTATCGGCCCCCTTTCTTCTTGGGCCCCTGGGTCCTGGGCCCAATGGGCCTGTACCTAAATCAGGCACTGATCACTATGTGTTGATGATCATTATTTTTATATCGTGAAGAAGAGCATTCACATAGGAGTGATGATTTGTCATTAAGAATATTGTCTACTTTGTAAGATTCCATTAAGATTCCACAAATGCTTTGTAATTTAATATTTTAGATCTTATTGGCTGGGGGAGCTTATAGCAAATACCAGGCATTGCTTCTTTATCTATTCTTGTTGATTATGAAGCCAAAGAGTCCTTGCTTTTAATAGTTTTTTGAAAATTAATGAAGTCAAGGCCTTTGTTATGGTAGAATAATGTAGCTCTTAGTTTAAATGTTTTTGCGTTGTTGGCATGGCAATAGCTGTTGGCTTATATAATCTAGACTCTATTGTATCCAATATACTCAAATACCATTGGTAATAGCTGAAGTTTTCATATTTTTCGAACATTAATTCTGCTACTTTACAATGGAGTGACTTTAGCTTAGCTTTAGAGAATGAATAAAGACAGCCTCTTATGAAGTTCAAAGCATTTTTTAAATTAGTATTTTTATCCAGAAGCCTTAAAACCTGGAAGGGCTGTTGTTTTTCGTAAAGGGTCGTTGTTTTCTCTTAGCATATTTTTTATTAGATGAAATAGAGGAAAATTTAATTGCAATGGCTTCCATGTTATGAGACAGATTGGATTCGTCACCAACATGATCATTTAAACCAAAGGGATAAACTGTCCTTAACGCCAACATATACTGCTTCTCTTTAGCTTTTCTAACCCTTGCCACTTCCAAATCCATTTTTCCATTTTGGAGTAACCCATCACTTGGAGGTTTTTCAACTATTTGAATGCTATAAGTAGCATTTCTTTATGATCATGGTTAAAATGCTGAATTAATTGGTCACAGGCTCCTAACATATTGTTTTTAATATGGCCCTGGTGTAAATTAATCCTGTTTTTAATCATTTGAGATCTTTCACCAACGTATTGAATGGGATATTTGTCACAAGTAATTATGTAAATGTAGTTTCGAGATTTACAATCAATAATTTGCCCATGTGCTGGACTTTTTGTTAGGTAAGATCTGCTCATAGTAGAGCTAACAATAATCAGCTTAGTATTAAGTATTAGACAAAACATACAGTTAGAACCACATTTGGATACTATGTTATTGTCGATTAAGTTACTCTTGTTATGTTGAGAGGAAGGAAAGAAAGTTTCATTCAAACTATCCATTAAAGTAAGTAGGAGTATTATAAAAGTAAAAATATTGTTTAATGTAGCTAATGATATTCTTTAACCCATGAATATCTTCAAGGCCTCAGCACAACTGACTATATGTTGCCACTCCTGGGTTTGCCATAAGAGATGAATTAAGTTTCCTTCTCTATTCAACAATGTACCATTTTAAAGTCGTTAATCCACCAGACAACTTTAATAGAACAATCTATCCCAGAAATCTGGTCTTTCCCTGTGTCAGCCAGTCTCACCCATAGAGTTAGAATACATAGAGGGCCGACTCGGCTTTTTTTTCCAGCTTTTTTTTGTGTCAGGCAGGAAATCAAAATTTCAAAATAGTACGGCAAAATTATTGTACGGCAGGCGCTGGGGAGGAGGGAGATGCAAAAGAACA
>JANSTP010276702.1:0-19137 GCA_025330745.1 Cladonema radiatum | reverse complement strand
CGATTTCAACCTTTCCTGCACATTATCCTCACTCCATTTTTTTAAAAGTATTGATGTTTCTTTATCATCCCAATGTCCAGCGCTTTTTTGTTCTTCTGACTTGGCTCCGACATGTTTGAAATAACGAAATGACTAAAAAGCTTTTGAAAAACGAAAATGGATTTAATTAAATTTCGGTTAAATCTACCTGCACGAGGTAGTTTTATTTAATCCGGATAAAAATTAAGCTGCCTTTAATAAAGCTGGATTTATTTTAGTGTGAACAGCAAAAAAAAAAAAAAAAAAAAAAAATCCTGATTTTTAAATCTCGATTAAAGCTGGCTAAAGATGCAGTGTGAACGGGGTATTACACAATTTATGAAACTCATAATAAAAATTCTAAACTTAACTAAAACGTTTATATTACGGTTTCTATGGTGATAATTTAAAAACTGGTTCTATGGTGATAATTTAAAAATTATTTTATCCAACCCTGCTGAAATTATGAACCTACACAATCCGGATGGTTTGACAGGTAGACCCATCGTAGCTGGACGAAATTCTCCAACTCAGCATCTTAGTGCACTACTTCAAAAAGTCTTAAAACCATTAGTTCCTTGTCTGAATAGTTATGTGAAAGATGATTGGGACTTTATTAAAAAGCTGCCAAGAAACTTGTCAAGACCATCAACATTGTATCCTTGCAGTATTGTAAGCCTATACACATGAATCCCAATAAATCTTGGGCTCGAAACAATCTCATATTGGATAGACATTAAAAGAGACCTTATCTCTGATCGATTTTCAAAGGAATTTATATTAGAATCATTGGAGTTCGTTTTAAAGAACAACAATTTTGTGTTTGAATATCAGTATTATAATCAAAGTGAAGGAACGGCGATGAGAACCAAATGTGCCCTCCCTATGCGTGTCTCGTCATTGGATATAAAGGAGAAACTAAAGTGTTTCCTATCGAGTTACCTAAATATTTTAGTTCCAATGAAACTATTTTTATAAAAACTGCGTTCGAAAGATATATGAATGACGGTTTTTTATTTTGGCCCATTGGTTTAAACTTTGACAATTTTCTCATCTGTTCAAACATCCTTGATCCTGCTATTAAATACACTTTTGAAAAAGCAAAAGTTTCATTTGATTCCAATACCGAATTTCAAGAATTGAACTTCTTAGACATCAAGGTACTTGTGAAAGAAAAAAATCTCTGTTGAAACAGATATATTCTATAATAAGACAAACTCTCATGACTATTTACCCTACGACAGTTCGCATCCAGTAACATGCAAAAATAATATTCCTTTCAATTTCGCAAAAAGAATTGTTGTTGTTGTTTCGAATAGTGAAACTGAAGCTATACGTCTGCATGAGCTAAGAACCTGGTTAAAGGCATGTAAGTACCCAGAACATATTATCAACAAAGCGTTTCATGATGCTAAACTTCAGGGACCCGCTCCTGAACATTCCAATCAAACAGCATTACCTTTTGTGACTACTTACCATTCGAATATAGACAATGCCATAATTTTCAAAAGTATTAAATCTAAAATTGATAATTCTCGTAACAATGATTTGGAACAGTTATTTACCAATGAATTAAGAATGCTACTTGCACAAAAGCAGCCCAAAAATTTACTTAGAACCCTTACTGTATTAAAATGGAACTTTGATAAGGAGCCTATTGGTATTATTAAATGCAACGATAAAAGATGTAAAATTTGTAAATTATACCTACAAGAATACTCACAGTTTGAATTATCTAATGGCACAACATGGTTTATTAAAAGGCACATCAACTGCCATTCAACAATTAGTGTTTATTTTTTGACCTGCAATTTTTGTAAAAAACAAACTTACATCAGCATTACAAAAGGCGACATCAGCAATGGTTTCAAAGTCCGAATGAACCAGCATATTAGTGAATCCCGGACTGGAGAGTCATCTTGTCATTTTCCACAACATGTTTATAAATGTGGTAAAACTTATAACTGTTCAGATGAGCCGTTTTTCAAGATTTATATTATGTTGAAATGCGCAGATAGTACGAAATTAGAGACTCTAGAGTCAAGCTTTCATGCAAAACACTATGATACACTCAACCGCTAAAATCACGTCATTACCATGGCAACGCAATCATAGCTTGGAAGTAATTATTCTTAATAGTTTTTAAATTATCACCATAGAAACCTTAATATAAACGTTTTAGTTGAGTTTCAAATTT
Organism: Cladonema radiatum; assembly: GCA_025330745.1. Taxonomy (NCBI): domain Eukaryota; kingdom Metazoa; phylum Cnidaria; class Hydrozoa; order Anthoathecata; family Cladonematidae; genus Cladonema; species Cladonema radiatum. The sequence goes on along the minus strand of JANSTP010276702.1, from coordinate 16,922 downwards.
TTATTATGAGTTTCATAAATTGTGTAAGACACACTCTGAAGACATCGAAAAATATTAGTGTGCAAAAAAACTACTTTTCTGTCTATTCCGTTTGAACTACTTTACTTGTTTAATGTATATGTGCTTTAAAATGGTGATCCCTTTTTTGTTCCGTCAAGTAAGCAAGTACAACGCCATTTCATCAAAATCACGTTGTAATCAGAACGTAATGAAATGAAATAAAGTGAGAAATGAAAAGATTCTTCTTCATAATTTGGATTTATTACCATTCTGTAAAACTAAATCTTATATAAATATATAAATATATAAATATTATTATTATTATTATTATTATTTAATTTTATGACAGTTAACAAAGAAATTACCAATAATATATACAAACATAAAAAGAATGTAAATATCATAACAAATACAGTTAGAACTACATAGAATAAAATCATCAGAAACTTGCTGCAAAAGTAGCACACTGGAAATGTTGGTAATTCTTTCTCTCACAAAGGAAAGACCGAAAGAAGATCTTGAGATCTTATCATCGGCAACCTAGAATTTCAACAAAGCACGGTAACAAATCTACTTTCAAGATTAACAATAGTAAGTCCTTAGATCTGTCGATTAATAATTAAGTTATTATCAAGCTAACTTATCAAAGGTTTTAATGATGCTTTCTTGATGAAATATTAGCTTTTTTACACGGTTTTTAAATTGATTGAATGTACGGATGTGGGTTAACTCAGTCTCATCATCAGGAATACATTTATTCCAAATGTGTGGTCAGCGAAAATCAATGCAGAATTGTCTATATTGTTTTTTACAATATAGACAGGTTCTACTGGTTCTAAGTGCGTATTTATTTTCTAGCCTTGGAGTAAATAAATCACTAAAAACATGAGGTGCAATTCCATGCTTAATTTTGTACATAAAGCATAAGATGTTAAAATGATTCCATTGATAGATATTGAGTACAATGATTTTATCAAACAGAGGTTTTGAAGGTTTCAGTGGATCTTTCTGAAAAATAATTAACATTGCGTGTTTTTGTCAAATGTAAATTTTTTCTAGTTTTGATCGATGTGTGCTTCCCAAAATCTTTGTTGGAATTATATGCAGATAAAATGGACTCAGCAGTGACAACAAATGCCTCTACCCCCTGTCTCAAGAAATATCAGTGTGGCTGTGAAAAGAAGGTAATAGCTAAGTTCATTTTCTTTCCTACGTATCTTTCTGATCTTCTTTCATTACAGCGCAATTATAGGCATACCAAACTTTTAGAAGTGACAGGCTAGTGAATTGCCAGATTATAGTATCCATCTTCCCTTAAAATATGAGCAAAGAAAAACAAAATATTTTATGTTTCACTTTCAGTAATGAAAGCAGTGCTACATCAGTGAAGGTCTTGGCCAAATAATTGCGCGCATTACCCTAACTCTTTTTAGGGATTTCCTTCCCTATAGTTTTGGATCTTGATGGTCTAAATAATCCTTTCAAAAATTGCTGATATTATCCCCGGTAGTGGAAGGCCAGATTGGAAAATTTGCGCGTGTAAGCTGAGATCTTGAGCGACACTGACTTTGCACCACTACAGACGAGTTCCTACTGAAGATGACCCTGCTCGTATTGTGTTACTACAGCTAGTCGAAACTGCTGTAGAATATTGTGTTTTAGCCTATGTTTATGTTTGGTATTGTGGCAATTAGAACCGAGTCTTTGAAAAACTGTAGTGATAATGAGAGAAAATACGATAAAAAATAACATTTTTGTGCAAGGGAAATCAGCAGAATATTTTTGCGCAGGTCAGACAGAGTACACTTCCCCACCAATTTGAACGCTCACTGCAAAAGTTCCAATCTGGGTGCCAGGTTAACATTTTATCATTTATTAACATTTCTATAGCTAGCTTGCTATTGTCATAGGACTACCTTACCTCTGACAAAGATTGAGCGCCATATCATTTTTATCCCCAATATTTTTAAAATAAAGTTCCTATACATAAGCGACTGAAGCTGATTCAACATTTCTTTTTAAGTTTGCAAATTTGACAATTTCGATTTTGATTCATGCTATTGTGACTCATCAATTTAAAACCGGAGAAATAGTGAATTATTTACTGAGTCAAGTACAAGGTAAATTGGGAAGCTTCTAGTAATTTAATTTGCGGTGCATTCCAGTGAATGAACGCAGGATATTTGAATGAAGAATTACCTATAGAAAGTATCAGTCTAATCAGCATCTTTATATCGCAAATTCAGCATAATCATCAACAAGAATTGCTTGTTTTACAGGTTACAGTGTAGCAAAATTAGTAAATATTATAAATTATTTATGGAACAAAACTAGTATAAAAGACACCCAGTTCGCAGTCATTTACTTCGAAAACTTTACAGCAACTTATTTCACTAATCACTTGTATTCACATTTTTCTTATAATTATATACACAAAATTGACTCTTAGTTGTTATTGGCGTAGCATACGTATTGCATTTTTATATGTACACTTATATTGACAATAAGAGGTTATCATGGAGGTATGCTCCTTTTAATTCTTTTGTTTTTATTTGTTTTATCCGTCTGATATTGTTTGATAAAATTAATTCAATTCAGTCTGATTAGCTTAAGTAGAGTACTTTTACGAAGTTATAGAACAAAGGAATAAACACTGTATCCCTTGACACCCCAATCAAAAATTGAGGCAAAGACATATAAAAATATTAATCAAAAAGTCTTTCGAGAAGGGAGCGAGGTTCATTTGTACGAAAGATATAATTTCTTTAGTTTCAATTGGCTCTCCCAATTCTTAGACAAAAATACAGAACCAGGTCAAGCTACGTGCTTAGAGTTGAATAATTTCTTACAACGTTCATCCGGCAAGTGACACTATATTAAAGCTACTACAACCAAGTGGTACACAATATTAGACTGGCCATACATCATCCTATCGCTTTTCATCATTTTTCTTATTATCAGATCATGTCCCGGACGGATGAAAAAGACGAGATGCTTTGTCGAGAAGTTTTGTTGTGTGAACCCTATAAATTTAGCCGCGTTCAACACAATGAGAGAAGGTGTGTAGTAAAGTTGCAAGTAATTTAAACAGCATTTAAGGAGAATTCAGTGTAGATCAAAGGGCTGCAAGAGAACGTGATACGCTGATAGCTGAGAGGTTTGAAAGAATGATGAAAGATCAAGTAAAGTCAACTGGAATTGCTCTTCCTGCTCCTACTGCTTTAGAACAAGCTTTGGAGGAAATAATATCCAAAATGAGAGAGGGAAGTATGGAAACAAACAAAAACAATGTAAAAATTATGCAAGATAAGCCGAAAGCAGAGGATATCAGACAAAAGGCTTTGGAGACATTCGCTCAAACAAAAAAGAGAAAAGCCTTAGATTTTGATGATTCACTTGCACCCACCAGTTCCGGGAAATCTTGAAGCTCTTTCACAGATACACTCATTTATTTAAGGGAAAAGTCTGTTAATGAACAACGTTCGAAAGAAGGTATTGCAGCTAAAAAGAAAGCAAGAAGTGACAGAAGCTTAGCAGAAAGCAGTCTTCGATCAGAAAAGAGGACTTATGGAAACACTGAGAGAAAGCAGCAGCAGTCTCAACAGATGATGATTTTAATGGTTCAACTTGTCCATAGATTGAAAAAAGATGACTAATGTACTTGATGTAATATAGTTGTTTTTATCTAGTTATGTCTCTAATGTTGTTGATGTTGCTATTGCTGTTTCATTTATATTAGCTGCACGCAGCGTCTCATGACGCTGAAGCGTCGTATTGGCCTGCTAATCCAGTCCTAGATCGCTGCGCGATCCTATACCTATATCGATATTCTAAAATATCTAAGGCCTGTTTTAGATTGTTGGCCTTGTTATCAAGTTATTTTTTAATATCTTTACTTATAAAAATATCGACGGTCCCAATGTTTACAGAACTAAATAATGGACATCCCTTCTAAAAAAAAGCATCACACGACGCTGAAGCGTTGCATGATCTTGTCAGCGAAGATCAAGCAAAAGATCGCTACGCAATCCGTTGCTGACAATGCACTATCTGTTATTTAAAAAGGGAGAAAAAAAGGAAAAGATAGACAGTTGCCATAGCAGATTTTCAAAATTAATTAGGGAATTATTTACTAATTTTGGTCACTGAAAGCAAAGTACAGGTAAAGCTTGAAATATTTTCGAAAATTGGTCTCTAAATGACGTCATACGCTATCGCCATAGCAACCAAAGGTTTAAATTTTGCGAAAAGTTTTCAGAACCACTTGAAGTATATATGTATGAAGTTTGGTTACAAAAGGCAAAGTACAGGGGAAAAGTTATAAAAAAATTTCCAAAAATAGACCATTTCATGACATCATAGGCTGTTACCGTAGGAACCAACCATCAAAATTGCACTAAAAAACTTTAGAACCATTCGTGGGGTATGTGTACCAAGTTTGGTTACTAAAGGCAAAGTACAGAAGTAGTTATAAAAGTTTTATGAAACAGACCTTTTAATGGTGTCATAGGTCGTTGCCATGACAACTACTTCTACTATCAATTTATTTTCAAGTTCGCAAAAAACGCATGTCAACAGTCAAAATTGTCAAAAACCAACAGTCAAAATTGTTCTAAAAATTTTCCAAACTATACGATACATATGTGTACCAAGTTTGGTCAGTAAAGGCAAAGTACAGGTGAAGTTATAGAAAAATATTTGAAAATTGAACTTCTAATGATGTGATAAGCCGTTGTTATAGTAACAAAAGGACAGTTTGGTTACTAAAAGGACAGTGCAGGCTAAGTTATAAAAAATTTTCTCCATTGCAATTATTCTCTGTTTTGTATACGGAACGTTTCATTCGGAAAACGTCAGGAACATTAGAGTGATTTCACCTCAAAAGGTTTTTGACGTTTTCTGATTGGTTTTTCTTTTCAAGTGTTGTGAGCCAATTAGAATCTTCAATTCCACTTTCGTTTTCCAAATAAGGTATGCTCTCTTCCATAAAAGGAGCGTTACTCTACGCAAATTATATATAGATATTAGAATAAAGTTACATTCATATTAGACTGATGCACATATTAACCCATTTTGTTGAGTCTTTTTTCGTTGCATCCATTTTTTTTATTCCTCTATCCATGGTGGATCCATATCGAAAAAGAATGATGCCATCGATTTATATAGGCATGTGTATGCATTTGTATTAACGGCGCAAATTACATACATTTTTCCTATAGCACTAAGTTCGACCTTTACCTTTTTTTTGGAATCCATAAATGCAAAATAATTCACTATATCTCCAAAAACTCATTCAACTGCTAATCTAACTTGGCTGTACTCTCTTTCATCCCAGTCAAATTATTGCCTTTAAACGAGCTTTGCAGTTGTGGTTGATGCGGATAAGCTGGGTCTCCGTATCTACAAAGAAAGTTCCCACTTGGATACCTGGAAAACCATTGTTCAATTGTCTGGTAAAGTCCTAATATCGCTAGCATTGCACTGTTGTGTCTGCAACCCCCTAAGGCCCATAAGGATTAGCAATAAGTCTGTTAGGTGCAAGAATGGACTGAAATTTCAACGCATGTACACGTTTATGACCATTATAAATCATTCTTTGATCTTGACCAGGTCTTCAAATTGGCCTGACAGTTCCATCTACAAAGTCCCAACAGTTATTCAATGGAGCTCCGTTAGATTGAAAACTGTTGGGGAGAAAGCCATGGCTAGTAATTATTATGAAGTAAACTCCCATATCGGTTGAACATAAATTTCATCATTTCGTTTGACATCATGCATAGTTCTGGCACTGCCCTTCCAAATCTTGGTATCATATTTGGTTTTATTCACGTGATTCACCAACGAAAAATTTTACCCGCAAACAAAGTTAAAAACAAAGTTTTGGAAAGTTTCAATTGCGTGCTGAATTCCAAGTAAAAAAGCAACAAATTCTGCATTCAGTTGTGTTACTTATCAATTGAATTTATCCCATCATTTGAGAAGCACAATGATAGTTCTTGATAAGTTATGTAAAAAGCTTTTTGTACAGTTCTATTATACCTTAAAAACATAGAGAAACATAGCATCCCCTCCTTCCTTATGTTTATGATGTTGCAGGAGAATAAAGTGCAACTAATTCTGAGAATGGCCCAAAAAGAATCATTTGGGAAAATTTGTCAACAATGATGGACTTTCTTTTTAAACTTTATTTCTAGATAGCTACTTTCAACTCTTTATTAATGATTTTTTGTATTGCTTGACTGACTTTACAAATTTTCTCTCCTGGTGACTAACAGTTTTCCCGTCAATTTCAAAAGACATGTTCTACTAAAAACGTAACCAAGAGAACATTAAGGTAACAGCTTTAAAAAGTAAAAAATTGAGTTGTTTGCTGGTCCGCATTGCCTTGTTTTTTATATGCCGGGCGGACATTGACTAAAAGGACCTTCTTTGGAGCAGACCATTCAAAACTTTCATTGTATGCAGCTTTGCAACGATGGCTGCATTAAAAACATTTACCTGGCAATATAATTCAATTCATATGAAAATTAAAGAAGATAAATAAAAGATAAAAAGTATGTCTTTAGAAAAGTGTCATATATGGTGTTTATATCTCCATTCCAATTAATATGCTCCCAGTGAAGGTATGAAATTTGCTCAAGAAAACATGCCTTTGTTTGGCTATTGATTTCACGCCTTAATATTTTAACTTTTTCTGTTAGTTTCCTTTTGCCAGTATTTATTGAAAAAAATATTGGAAAATGACTAAGAAAATAGCTTCTTAATCTGCAAATCATAGAGGTTATTTTATCTTTTCCGTGCGTCTTCCACCTCTCTGGCTACACTGATGTCCTACATATCATATTTTTCCCTGATTATTTGTCTATGTATGTACGTATATTTGCTTTTTATCATATCTACATATATTTTTGTTTTATATATACAATAAATTACAACATATGACAGGGGAGAAAGACAGGACCTCCTGAAAGCTGAAAGACTTATCACAAGGCCCTACAAGGTCTATACCATCACATAGTATGTACAAAGAATTTTAATATTTGCTGATATAGAAAAACAATTAGCAAACAACAATTAACAACTTAGACAAATATACATTTATTTTAAAATAACACTAGTTGTGTTTCCCGCTTTAGAATGAAAATAATGCAGTGGATATTGTTAAAATATAATTTCTACCTTCAATTCCTGTGGCTTGGATGCTGCTTCGGGATAACTTTGAAAATACTCAGTTATTTCATTTGCCTCATCCACTTTTTCTTGAAAGTGATAAAATCTCCTTTTGAATGCAGTTTGGGGTAATTTGAAAGAAATTTTTTCTAAATAGATTTTTCATATTTTTCCCTGAGACATACAAACATACTAAAAGTACATAAAGTCTTATAAAAATCAGATACCTTTCATGGCAACTGTGCCTAGAATGTTGCATAATTCAGTACTGTCAGAAGTATTCTGCAAATCAATCCTGTGATAAATTAGTTTGCCAGGTTTCGTTCTTTCAACATTATTAAATTTAATTTCCAAATTTATATCTACCAATGTTGCAAAAACTAACACGAAATTGCTCTTAGCAATCTAAAGCAAAAAATCAAAAAAATAATTAATGTAATCCCTCACACCCGGCAAACTCCAGTTAATTCTCTTAATTCGAAAAAAGACTTTACCTTTTTCCAATAATATGTCTTGTTTTTACCGTCGTCTTTTGCATTTATTGTTGCAAACCCCATTAAATTAACTGGAGTCCTAAGATCAAATAATAGACTTATACAAATATTGTCAAAATTATGGGAGCACTTCATCATTTTAATTAAGCCTGTTTGTGATAATAAATTCACCATTGTTGATTCCATTTATTGTTCAAAGACTTGTGTAACAAATCATTTGTCAAGTAATAATGGTGATTTGCGATTCACCTCTTTCTGCTAAATTGTAAAAATAACATATCTTGAAAATTTTCCCTATAATAAGTATCAGAAGCTGGCAATGGAAAATATTGTTTGCTTCACCTGATCTGATCTTAGAATTTTTTAACCTTCTATTTAACTTCATGTCATTACATCCTCTCTTTGTGTTTGTATATATTACTAATGATGATAAGAACATTATCTGCTGAAGGGTCAATAATCTGTATTCAATTTTTCTATACACTTTTAGTAATTCTGTATGTTGTTGATTAATAAAAATTGTTTTTCAAATTGATCTATATAATATAAATATGTAAATATATAAACGTGACCCAAGTTGCTAATAGTTATCCTATTTTGATTTTCGCACAGTAATTGAACCGTAAAGAGAGCACAAAATCATTAGAAATTATTATGTTTCCAAAAGTTACTAAGGGTTTAGAATTTCTAGCAGAACGTTGCTTAGAAAATGAACTTCTTATAAGCCTATAAAGAATGGATTTAACAGATATCATTTACAGTAGTTAGCTAGATGACTACAAAAGGGCCATTAATCAAATATTTTATAGAAAACATGCATAGAAAAAACAGCAAAGAAAAGAGTACATCAAAGAAAATAGAATATCAAGTAAAAAGTAATAAATAACACAAAGTAAAAGTTTTCCTTACTGTTGGATTTTTTGGAATACGATTATGAAATCCTTTTCTAATTCCAATTCAAATATATTTATTGCATATGCCTGTTTCTCAATCACTAAGTTCGGATGATAGTACGTTAAACCTGAAATTTAATCATTGAAGAAATTACTTGTTGTATTGAAATACGAATAAAACTAAATTTTATTCATCTCTTTAAATTGTTTCACCTGATACATCCATCAAAAATGCATAATTGTTGCCGGTAACTGAATTTATGTTTACAATATCTCCCAAAAACTCATCGAGTATCCATGAACTACAAACAACTCCAATCAAATCTTTTTCTCCCTCCAAATCAACAATAATTCTTGTACAAGCATCCATGGATGAACCTTAAAGTGACATATTTGGTCTTATTACCCGACTAAGCAGGCCGAATTTCTGTATAAAAAATTCCGGCATTCTGATTGGTTGAAAAACTCTTGTTGCTATTGACGTCGGGCAAATACAGAGCGGTATTTGCCGGCTGCTATTGGTTACGTTAATTTTTCTTTGCAAAACAACAAAAAAATAAACAAAATCAATGCAATGGTATCATGCGAAATACTTCACGTTCGAAAGTTTTTTCTTTTTCAATTCTTGTGTTTACAAAGATGTCATAATTAAAACAAAACAACGTAAGTCTCTGAACTCAGAAAAAATAATAATCCAGTCTACTGACGGGTAATAATCCATATATTACATGTTTGCTTCGTGAAATACCTTCGAATATTGACCTCCGTTTCGTATTTCCCTCGCAAGCTCGGGCAATACTTTAACGTCTGTCAATATTCTCCGGTATTTCCCTAGCAAACATGTAATATTGGCTTAGTATGTTTTGTTAGTTCTTTCTGTTTTATTGTTACAATTATGGTCATGAATTGATTGAAGAATCTTACCCATGCCTGTAAAATCATGGTATGGAAGTACATACATAATTTTTTCTGGATCTTCCAAGGAGTAAGTGGTATGAAAAAGTTGGTAAATTTCATCCCTTAACCTATCGTCATTGTGCGATTTCAATATTTCTATCTGGAAAATAAGGTTTTATGAATACAATAGTAAAAAAAGCAATATAACAAAAGCACAGTAATAGACCACTGAATGACCCGTTCTTTTCCCTATTACTGTAACTAATGTACTCTATCATTGAAATGTGAAACACTCTTTACTATAAAAACCATTTTGATGGCATTTTTGCTATTTGCCATATATTTCCATTGATCCACCTCTCGTTTTGACTATATCCTTAAAAATAAGATACATTCCCGCAAACAAAAGTATTTGCTTATTCGACAGAAATTTGAATTTCAAATTTACTCCAAAGATTTCATTGGAAATTTCTATTTACTTCTTGAGTTTTGTCTATTTGACCTTTGCAAATAAAAGAACAAATACAGAAATTTCTTTCATTCACAAATGTAAAGAAGTAAAAAGTGAGCCATATTTGACAACTTTGAAAGCGGGTAACTGCTCAAGGAGAAGGGCTAAAAATACAGAGCTCCTTTGGTTTATGTACTGAAAGATTTTGCAGAAATGTAGCCTTAATTACAATTAGGTATTTTTATTGCCAATCTTCAATGTTTTGAAAACATTAAGTGATGGATGAATTTTTTTTAAAGTAAGAATGTAAAAAATGTTTACTGCATTGGATTTTCCAGTATTTCCACAAACTACAGTAGCCTTGATGATCTTGTTCATATCATTTAACTTGTGATGATCACTTTGTTCTGCAATTTAGAAACAAACTATAAATAACTCAATGAAAAGAGTTTTAATGAAAGTGCAAAAAAAAAAAAAAAAAAAAAAAAAACAAAGAAAAATAATAAGAAAGAAAGAAAAGAAACAAACAAAAATAACAAGATACCTTCGACTATTATTAAATTTGAATTTACCATGCAACTAACATTTGAAGCCAACTTTTCAACTTCAAGGATAATATCATCAATTGAAGGTTCTTGAAACTTCCCAGATGTGACGAAGAAAAAATATTTCTCTAAGAATTGATGAATGTAATTTATATGAGACAACGTGATCCATATTTTACAGTAGCTTTATGTTAAAACTGTGATTAAAACTGATGCGAGAGTTATCATTTATTGCAAAGGATTGCGATGAAATTATAGATCTACGGTATACTTAATGCAATTTCCTTATTTTAATACTGTGATTTAAAAAAGTAGCAAGAAAAACAATCTTATTTTCAAAAAAATATCCAAGTTCTTGTCTTCGACATAAGTTCGATATACATTTGACGAGGAGGTCTTCGTAATACTCAATAAATACCCAGGATATTTTAACAACACAAAATAGCTGAAATAATGAAGCCACTGAATGCATCAACATTTCAAATGCAAAAAATACTTAAAGGAAGGGATTCCTGTTCGAAATCCAAGAAACATTGGGAGAAGAATGTATTTTACAAATTTGTTGACAAAAAACCATACTTCTTCCAGTAGGATGCTTCAGAATATCGTAAGCGTGAGAAAACGCCCATTTAAAAGGAACTGTTGAATCTAAATATCGAAAGCTAATAATTAAAGACAATTAAATATCCTAGGCGCTGAAAAACAATAACAGACAATTAAAGACGCGAGAGAGAGATATCAAACCGAGGGAGAGACAAAAATATTATTGTAACTTTAGTAACTTAAAGGGAGTGTCATACTTAAATTTACTTTTTTAAAGTTCAGATCAATTGGAAGAGCCCCTTGCATGCTTAAAGAATCACTTTAGAGAATGAAAAAACTTTGTTTTGTTCTTGAGATATTTTCTGTTAAAGGTTTTAATAATAACGAAAAATATGCTTAGTTGTAATGTCATCAAAATGAATCTAATATTCTGAGAAATTACAAATTTGAATATCTAAATATAACGGATAATTTCATGAAATTTTCAATAAAATATCCTTGACACTTACTGGAAAAAATTCATTTGTATTTTCACGGGATATGTCACTGCGCAACTAGTTCCTGGCCCTTTTTGAAGTCATGCCTGCACATTGAATCTCAAAAACCGTATTTTGTCAATGGTTGAGGCAAATATTTTTGAAATCAGGACCATTATGGCTTTTAAAAAACAAAAAGTTACCACATAATTTTTTTTCCATCTCCAGTTATTGGCATGAAAAAAAATGAAAAGGAACTGAAACGAGAAACAGGTTCAAATAATGAAATTGATTTAGAAATTTTTTGGAAGAGCATATAACAAAGCAGATTCCCTGAAAGTTTTCTTTCTTTTTAATATGCCTTAGAAAAATTGGGTATAGTTGTTCAGAGCCTATTGTTTAGAGCCACTCCCTCAAATTTTCACAAAGACCGAAATAAAATTACTTTGGCCAAGAATTTGTACTTTAAATGTGAGGCAATTATGGCAGCATGTCGGCAGAAAGTATATATGTCATGACCTCATATGACGTTATTTTCTATATTTAAATTATTTTTCGTGCCTTGACTACAATCATGGTTAAAATATTGTAGGCTTTTTCATATCTTTCCTGTATAAATTGGCACAACATGCGATAAGATGTGTGAAATTTAGATGCCCTGTTAGACAGCGATTTGTCACACGATTTATCTATATGAGCCTTGAGCCTTGGGCTCTTGGGTGAAAGGGTGAAAACCACCCAACGCCCCTTTTGGGTGGATTTGCAGCTCATTAAGGAGGTTTCATTGGAGAATTCGAGTTTTCCAACTTTTAGTTTGAAAAAATCCACGTTGACGTAAAATTGAAAATCTAAAAACTGGCAGAATTTACTCATTGTCTACCGTATTTTTGTCCATGATTGTAGTGGATTAGTTGAATAGTGGTAAAATAAAAACCAGAGGCTGCTTTGCAGTTGAACTCTTAGGAAAACATTCGTAATGAAGCTTTTAAAACTGTATTCAGTCAAATCTCAAACTTTAGAGAATCAAAGCATATAGAGTCAAATAGAGTCAAATTTTATAGAATCTCAAACTTTCAACACTTGTCTTATCAGGTCTATAATTTGAAGACTGTGTAATATGGCTGTACCAAAAGAACTCTCCGATATCTAATATCAGCTACAAGACATCATTTAAAGTCTAAATGAACAAGAAATACACCTTATAAGAGAGTTAGCATGCTGAAGCAAACAAAAACGTTGAGGCAGATAGGTACATTATCATTTTATGCACCAACGTTTTTGCACTAGAATTTTCAAATTCAGTACATGTGTATGATAAAGACAAACTACTTGAAGTTACTAAATTCAAAATGAAACTAGATAACTTAAAAGTGTTTCTAAAGGAAAATAGTCCTTATTAAGACTTAAAAGTAGTGAGCAAAATTTTTGTAAGCATGCGGCCACACTTATCAAACAAACACATTTCTCTTCGATTGAATACTTCGACAAAAAAATTTAGGAACATTTGAACTTTTGAAATTTTGTTATCATTGACCCTCAAGGCTTTCGCAGGAATTGAAGTCACTAAATTTACAAAATATATAACACGCTCTGTCGCAAGAAATAAAACATTCTTGATGAATAATACTTTTAGGCACTTTATTTGGCAAACTAAGTCACCACATACTTTTTTTCTTCCAAAGTTTATCAAACGTACAGTACAGTACCGTTATTCAGATATATCAACGTCCCTTTAAGACCTGCTTCTTCTGGTAAGTACGATTATAAAAGTAATTGCCAAAGGATGATAATTTTTAACGTCCATCAAAATTTATCGAATGTACCATCATCGAGTGCTACATCACCTTAGGACCTGGCATATCTTCAAAGCTTTTATTCAGAACTTAGAAAGACCAAGAAATCTCGAAAGGTCGCGACATTTTGTGCGTATATATTTATTCAATGACTTTTTAAACTCATCTTCAAACAAAATCAGGGTCGACGACACGAGTTCAAAAGTGGGGGGGCTAAGATGTCGCCCACCATGGTTGGGCGACGAAGAAAATTTTGAAATTTAGGAGCTTTTAAACAGCTTTAAAGGCTAATTTAGAGGCCAGAATTAATGAGTTTTTCCTGAAATAAAAAGAGTTAAAGAGTTTTTCCTGAAATAAAAGCGCATTTTTGAAACGATAAGAAAACTATATGAGTAATATCAACTATATAAACATGTTTTATGGGTGAAATTTACATGCAAATTAATGGAATGCATCAGGCGTTTGTCCGATGCCTTCACTTTGGTTTAAAAACTACTTTTGGTTTTCGCCGGATTAGTGGAATTTTCAATTAGTGTACTTTTCAATCGTGGAAATATGAAGTAATATTAAGTAACATTAGTAATAATATTAAGAATATTAATATCAAGTATTAATACAGAATGTTAATCCGTATTAATATTTCCATCCTTCTTCGATAGGTGGAACTATCTTTTTAGGTCAAATGAGCAGTATTTAATGTTAAAAGTAGAAATTTTCAAAAACTCCACACATATAACCTCTCAAAAATCTTGAATAAAACCTCTTTATTCGAATATCCTTACAAAATATATAATTGCAATTTGATGAAAACATTAGAGTTATATGAGTAGTCACATTTTCATAAAGGAAGAGCTAGGGTCGATTAACTAAAATTGGCTTTCTTCACTTGAATATCTATTCGATAAGTGGCGCTTCGTTCAGTACTAGGACATTCCACTATTTCCAACGTAGTGGTTAATTGGAATAGTCGATACTTTGGACATTTTGTTCAATCTCTTGCAGGCTTGACTTATAAGCGTTATATATTGGTAGTTTTGTTTAAAAAACTTTTTTGGTTAGCAAAAAAATGGGGAGGGGCACGTGCCCCCCGCGCCCCCCTTTGTCGTCGGGCCTAAAAATTATTGATAAATAACCAATTTAAAATAAGTTCAAGATTCATTGTCTTTCTAAATCTTAGCAAATATGGAAAAAGGTAGCTAGCTACAACCATGGTCAAAAATATCGCCACAGTGCCGAGTTCTTTCAGTGTAACTCTGCACCGCAAGCTATAGTTGATAGGAGACATTTTTAGTTCGCAAGACAGCGATATATCGCACAATTTATCTGTATGAGCCTCGAGGCTTGGGCTCTTGGGTGAATGGATGAAAACCACCTAGGAATTGGCTACTCAAAAACTGCATGTTTAATGAAAAGTCAAAATTTGAAAACTGCTCAATTTTGCCCTTTGTGCTAAATACTTTTGTCCACCATTGAAGCTCCTAGCTACAAAGCTCCTCCTCATTAAAGTTTGAGAAGCTAGCTAAAGCTCGAACCTACTACAGGCTGGCTGGGAATATAAGCTTTAACTGGGAATCTAACTTCTTAAAATATTTGCGCTGGCTGACCACCACTGACTTTCTTTCTACTGTTTAAGGAACACTTTAGCTACTGCGCAACAGCCTTTTGTCAAACAAACCAATGAAACGAGATAAAAAAAAACATATTAGTTCATTTAGTTGATCATCTTACAAAGCAAATAAACTAAAAGAAATAGCACCAAATCTGCGACACCTCTTAGCACTGAATATCAAAGGTAAAGTGGCTGATGCAATCACACGGTTCTCGGGACAAGAACATCAAGATCAGGTTCTGGATTTTTCGAAACTTGGGCGGATTGGCGGCTACGTAAACAATAAGAATGAGAGATTTTTTTTGCCAATTATGAAAAATTGAATAATATTAATAATTATATATATAAAAAAAAAGAAAGAAAAAAGAAAAAAGAAAATATTGTCATGGAAATTTGATTTATAGAAATTTATCATGCATTTCCTGTTTTAATGTTACTAATTGTTTTTAAAGCTTTACCTTGAATATTGTACTTAGTTTTACAGTACCTTCAAAAGCTTACCTGAAACAATGCTTGTTTTTTTTCACAATTTCTTTCAATTTCTTGAGGAGAGCTGTTGATGCAGCAACTTCACCTGACATACACTCAGTGACATAGTTTTCATAAATACGAAGATGAACCTAAACATTTTAAAGTAAGAATTTGAAGCACCTTCATCTTGGTTCCAGCAGCATACAAACGACAAAAAACATCATGGATACAGCAATATGAGAAGAAATCAATACCAAGATCCTGTCTATGCTTTCAGCAATAAAACTTTACCATAGGTAGTCATGAAACTGCTGAAAATAAAAATAACTTGTAAAAACTTAAAAATAATACAATATCCGCTGGAATCTTTTTTGTTCTTTCTGATCTGCCTATACATTTGAAAAGGGAATGAAGCTTTGCTAGCACTTTTGGTGAACTCCTTTAGTCAGCAAAGTAGAGAGACCAGTGGCAGTTCAACAGTACGTGGAATTTTTATTACTAATAGTGAAACGATAAAATTAAATCAATTTACATGGTCTTTTGTAAAAATAAACTTAAAGATGTGATCCACGACGTTAACAACAGTATCAATTAAATATTTCATGGAAGATGTCAAATCAATTATCACGACAATATCTCTACCTTCACCAAGATTTGCGGCTGAAACATACCATGGTCTAAAAAATGCAAAATATTCTTTACTGACAACTCCCTATAAAAGAGACAAAATTATGCGAAGTATGGAATTATGGAAGTATAGAACTTGGTTGCAAAACTTATAGCACTTGGAAACACATTAAACATATTCCACATGGGCTTTTTTATGTACGTTGATTCCATGGGGGAGGGGCAAAAACTACCCCCTCACCCCCCCGCCCCCGTGGTTAAAATTCCTAATACTCAATGAAATCGAATAAAACTTGGCACGAATGTAAAACATCATAAGTAGCTTCGAAAAATCAAGTTTTGACCCCATTAGGTCACGTAATTAAGTGATGACGTCATAAAAACACCCAAAATGGACTAAATTTCTAATTTTTTAAGGCAGTTTTTGACCTACCAAAAAGTAAACTTCACAAACGATTCAGATGCTAAAAATTGGTGATGTTAAGTAGAATTGAACATTTTCTTTTCAAAAAATATCAATGAAAGCAAAAATTATTAGAAACAGGGCCAAAATGAGGGATTTTCCGAGGGGGAAAATTCGTTAGAAATTTTCAGATAAAAGGACATCTGTATTTTGACGTATGTTTTGAAAACTTATCCGAAATGAGCCAGGTTGGTGTACTATCTTGAATTAAGAATATCTAAACTCGTTTGGGGGTATATTATGCCGTCAGTGTGACGTTGTTGACCCACTGATAAAATGTTTAAACATTTTAAGTCAGAAAACCCAAGATTGAACTAACACATATCTAATGAACTAGAAATATTTCCAATAATTCTAAAAAAGTACTATACGAAGGTCCATTGATGACGTCATAACAAGAGACTGGGGCCCACCTTACCAACATTTTTTTTGTATCAGTTCACAAAATACCCTTAGACCTAAAAGGCTTATAAGAATACCCTATATTTGC
>JANSTP010276591.1:0-19151 GCA_025330745.1 Cladonema radiatum | reverse complement strand
TTCAGAAGTCATCGAAAAAAAACTGATAGGGGGGGGGGCTCCAAAAAGACTTTGAATTTTAAATTTCAAATTGATAACATTGGGCAAGAGGATCATTGTTTCCTGAAGATATGCTGGGCCCCCAAAAAGCACAAAAACCCAGCAAATTAACTTCTATCTTTCCCTTATTTACTCAACAAATTGAGTCCTATAACCATATATGTCAATACTTTTCTGAAGTTTTTGGGTTATCCAAGATAATAAATCTGTGATAGAACTATTAAACAAAATTTCTTCTAGAGCCAAAGCCCAATCCATTTCAACTTTTGATTTCTCTACATTGTATACAGAGATACCACACAAAAAACTTTTCGAGGTCTTAAACAATATTATCGTCTTTTGCTTTAATGGTGGGATCAGGCAATACATTAAAACTTCGAGAAATTATGCCCAGTGGCTTAAAGACAAACAAATAAACGAAGCATGTTTTGACAAAGACTCTCAGAAAATCGATGTGAAATATTTGGTTTTAATAGCTTTTCTACAATAGGTAAATTGGTTTTTAGACAAAACATCAAAATCCCTATGGGATCAGACCCTACCCTGTTCTTTGCTAATTTGTTGTTATACTACTGTGAAAGTAAATGGGTAAATGAATTGAAAAAAAAAAAAACAATTTTCACTGCAAGAAAACTCTAATTTATTTAGGTTTATTAATGATTTGGCTGCAGTGAATGATGACAACATATTTCGGGCAAATGCTCACAATATCTATCAACAAGAATATGATCTTAAGAATGAGAACTTAAGAAACAACAGTGCCACATTTCTTGGCTTAAATATTCAAGTTGAAGGGAATAAATTTGATATTAAACGGATGACTTCAACTTTGAATGAGTAAGATTGCCTTTCAAATCTAGTAATATCCCAATTAAAATGTTTTATAAAACTATTACTGCAGACCTATTGCGCATAGAGAGAACTAGCAGTAATACTGTCAACTTTAAAGCAGCTATTAGCCCACTGTTCTTCGGAATGAAGAAACAATGTGCTAAGGTACATCCACTTAAATCATCACGTAAAAAATCTTTTCATAAACATCAGGGTCATTATTTAAAAATAATAACATCTTTTCCTTCCTTTAACAAGTTGTTATCTTAGCTAAAATATTTTTTCAGGTCTTTATCTTATGGTAAAGTCATTGTAATGTAGATAATCAGTGATATCTGTCTCTCTGTAAACCTTAAATAAACTTGGAAATGTCTATATCTAGCAAGGTTCCTACTGATGACTGCTTAGCAGCGAATAATTCAACTTCAATTTAATCCTCTGCGGTGAACGCTTATTTTTCGGAATTCTTCGCATCCTCTGTATGCAGCACTGTGATTACCACCAGTTAGTGCAGTGTCTGCCTTCCACTGGGCATGTTCCGTTGAAGTCTGGTTTTGAGCAATGAAGGTAGATTTTCTGATTTTTGCAGGTTTTAGATGTACGTTGAAAGGAGTGACATCTACTGCATCTCGTAATGTCTTCCTGAACTGGGTTAAAAGATTTTATATAGTATATCTCATTCTCAATTTATATTTCTCTGAGATCTGCCTTTAAGGAAGAGGAGGATTGCACCGGAAGATAACTAAAGTGCTTCATTTATCATCCTTTTGTTTGTACCTTACTAGATTGTATGGTATGGTTTTGTGGTTAATGTGCAACTTATCAGATATCAATCCACATTCTTTATCCAGACTATATCTGGGGATACAGTATGGTACACCGCTGTCCGTGCTACTTCTAACAAAGCAGGCGGTATTTCTACGAAAAAGCAGGTTTTCCCATTCATCAAATACCTTGTTGGTGTGGTGAGGATGGTCAAACTCCACGACTGCACTATTGGAGTTAAAAATACTCACTTTATTGACTTTGATGTAAGGATATCTTACTAACAGTCCTTCCCTAATTTTGTCAAGGTGGTAGCGAAAAAATTTTGCAGCATGATTTTGCAATTTTTATCATCAAATTCGGATTCCTGGAGCAAAATTACATGGAAAATAATTTATTTAAATTTTTTTACTTGATTATGGCATGATATATTGATTATGATTATATTGATTATGATATTTAAAGTCTAAACTTGGACTTCCTTGGGCCAAAAAAACATGATGAAGTCATCAGCCTTTTGATGACATCAGCAAAAAACTTCTGCATGAGTTTGGTTATTTATATGGCCAACTATCATCTCTCAAAGTTTCATGGTGGTAGCATTTGTATTTCCCGAGAAAATAGGGGGGGGGTTCAAAAGCCACCCACGCTGGCTTTTCAGAGCCCCTAAAAGCCCCGGCCTGAATAGGGTTAACATTTTTTTTAACAAATATCCTCTGTATTATGATTGTTAATAAGCCCATAAGTTTGATTTGGCATATTATTCCCCAACTCTTAATTAAAACTGATGAATAAAAACGTTTGCAAATGACAGCTACATTCCCATATGCTTTGTAAAGGGGTGTTAGGACAAACTTATCCTGAAGTTTTTCCAGAGCTGATTTAATATTTGGTGTTGATAAAGATAATATTTTATGCTTTTTAATGTATCTTTTCATCGATCTTCTCTTCAATAGTAGAAAACCACCCACAAAATGTCTCCTCTCTTAGGCCTTTTTCATTACACCAAGAATCCACACATTCTTTTAGTCCAGCTAAAATATGTTCCTTTGCTTTATGAAAGTTAATTTCTTGGTTTTCTCTAAATTTAGGACCCATTGACATTATTTTCCTTAATTTTTTATTTTCAATAATTTTAAGGCCCCCTGTAACTATGTGCTGATGATATTTATTCTTAAACTTTGAATTAGCACATGGGCATAGTATTGACTCAGGGTTCCTAATAAATTCATCAATATCCAGATTGGAAACGGAATTTATGGAAGTTAAAAATGTTTTGACTTATTGGATTAGACAATGTGTATGGTTTCAGAGGATAATCAATGTCTGAAAAGAGCAAAACTAAGGTGGCTTCAATGTGGTGTATAATATGTGCATCATTTATCATTTGAACCCCTTTGTTCTGGAAATGCATTGCAAATATTTTCCTTCCTCTTTTTATTTCGGTTAGATCTAATAAGTGGCTTAAACAACTTCGACTCGATTGTGTCTAATACTTGAAGACAATATTGGCTTAAGTCTTTGTTAAAGCTGTTGTCATATAGACTATATGTGATTCTTGTATGAACTTCACACAAAGCTGATTTTTTCATAGTGGAGAGTGACACTCTTATGTTGCTCGAAAGATCTTAAAATCTTTACTATTAATACCATTAATAAAAGAGATAGGAGTTATTTTATTCCTTCCTTTTTGATTTATTCCTGTACTTATTCTGCTATTAGATCTCGGTAAAGAATGAATGTGGATGTTTGAAACAAGAATTATGCCACTTAAACCTTTCATTTATTTTTTGGTAAGTTTCTTCTACATACTGCAACTTACAGGTATTACAAATAATCAAAAAAATTTACATTTGATGTGTGACGATTTATGTATGTACTACCTGGAGGAATAACGCATTTATATTTTAAGTGCTTTTAAGTGCAATAAGTGATATTTTAAGTGATTTTAAGTGCAATAAGTGCTGTTGAAGTGGATTTTTCCATCACTGAAGACTTTGTAGATCCATTGCGCAATAAAAACACAATGCAACGAAAATATTTAATCAGGAACAGCAAAGCCAGCATAGTAAAATTTCCTAGTTAAAATGGGCAGGCTTCTTGGAACAGGATCCCAACTTTTCTGGACAACACTATCATATGTGCATCGAGTTATCAAGGCCAAAAAGGTGGAACCCAGTATAAAATATCTTCAAAACTATTATGGAATTGTTGTTCGTTTTTCTGACCAGCATGACACATATTATTCAGCTTGTCAGTACGTAAAAATGGGCCCAATAAAAACACGATGCAACGACAATATCTAATCAGGAACAGCAAAGCCAGCATAGTAAAATTTCCCAGTTACAACGGGCAGGTTTCCCCGAACAGTATCCCTACACTTCTGGGCAACACTATCATATGTGCATCAAGTTATCAGGGCCAAAAAGGTGGAACCCAGTATAAAATATCTTCAAAACTATTATGCAATTGTTGTTCGTTTTTCTGACCAGCATGACACATATTATTCAGCTTACCAGTACGTAAAAATGGATAATTCGGAAGTGCTACACAGTGACAAACATTCTGACCTCAGCGAGGTGTAATCACCTAAGATGCAAATTGTATAAAAGCATTCAAAGAGTCTTGTTGCAAGCAGAGATCTACTCCTCTGTTGGATAATTCACCAGCAATAAAACCTAAGTGCTAAAGTAACATTGATGTTTCAGAACTTATTTTCAAACATAAGAACATGAAGACCAATTATTCGCAAAAGCAAATGAGCAAAGTGAGGCAGGCAAAAAAGATCTCAAGAGTTTCATTTTACAAAACCTTGCAACACCTTTTTAAAACCACTTCGAAACTTGAAAATGCAGCTGGGAAAAATGGGAGGCAAAAAAGGACAGGATAGAAATTATTCAGGAGCATGCCGACCAAGATTGTATTGAAGGGTGTAATGAATTATGGTGTTAAAGTGCTAGGGAATTCCTCACTTCAAATTAAGCGGATCCTGCAGACTTTGCCTTTGCACTTAGAGAATTGCTTTTAAAAGTAAAGGAGAAGTTCACAAATATTTTAATTATAGGTCCAGCAAATTTTGGCAAAACCTTTATCTTAAGTAAGTAAGTAAGTAAGTAAGTAAGTAAGTAAGTAAGTAAGTTTAGTTTGGCCACTCTAAGGTGACAGGGATGAAACACCTTCAGCACCGCAGCCTGATTTCCAAGGTGGTCCAGTATAAACGTCATTACAGACTTAGGTCCTAGTGTAGTTATGCTCCCAGATGTGCTCATATGCTCGCTAACTCGGAACCCTTAGATTCAACGAACCTCAGGATTCACTGCCCGATGTGTTCCTAACTGCGCTACGCCCCCTTTAGTAGGGCCCTACCAACTGCGCTACGCCCCCTTTAATCTTGTCGCCTCTTCAAAAGATTTTTGTAACACATTTAGTAACCCTGCAAAGGATAGATATGCTTGCTTAGAAGCTGAGAATGCTGAAATTGTTTTCATTGATGATTTTCGATGAACGAGTGAAATGAAGTCTTCGGCAAAATTGCTTTCCTTAATTGAAGGTCAAACTGGACACCTGCTGTCCCTGAAAAATAATTACGCAAACGACATATGCCATAGATAAGGACACTCCAATTATAGGGATGAGCAAATCAGAAATCATGTATATTGGCCATTATAACTCATTTCATAAAAAAGAAAATAAAATGATGTCAATTTGATGGAAAGTTTTCATATTTTCCAGACAAATACCTGAAGCTAATCCAAAGGAAAAGAAACCATACCCAAAATGCTTCTGTAGATTCGTCTTACTTGGACAAAACTAAAGTATAAAAAAGACTGTTTACAAAAAGTTACAAGTTAGAAGGAAACAGACACATAACATACACGTAACATGACAAGTAACATAAATTTTGTCGTGTGCTAAGCCTTGTTTCTGCTCCCAGTTACGTCAATCTTGAGATAAAAGTATCCGAAAATTGAGTAGTTATTGTGCATTTTCAGCAACAAATTGGCACTTGAAAAGTTGGAAATTCTGAACTTTTTTAATTGCCATAAAGCCCTGGGCTATATCAGCCAATAAAATTTCAGTATTCTATTTACATTGACGCAAAGGGAAAGTAAACAGAAAAGAGATTTCTATAAAATAATAAATTTTAAATGGCAAGGATATAACAAATTAGAAAAAAAATAATTCTTAAAAATGGATATAAATCATAATTATTGCACTGAATATTTGAAGCACATCAGATAGCAATTGTTAATGACAAACTTTAGGTCACAAAGTCTTCTCTAGACTTCCAATCGCCCTTTAATATGCAAGTAACCATAATAAAATGAGTAAAAATTTATGAAGGTCCAATTGAGACTTTCAAAACATTCAGATTTGAAGTTTACTTTGATATTTTATTGGTTAATACTACTAAAAGAAATATTATTCACATTCAAAGTAATAATTTTCTTACTGAAGTCTAGTGAACTACTTACCTTCTTAGTTATTTTTGAAAATCTTGTAATGATGACAAACAATGGACATCATGCACTCACTTGTTTTTTGAGAGCTTAAGCGCTTTTTTGTGGAGTGCACCCTTGGATGGAAACATAGCTTTTAACTTTTGAAAAGCTCTTTAACATATACAAAATTGACATCTTCTGTCAAATTTACGTTCCTGGACTATTACATATTGTTATACAAGATTATGTTGAAAACAAATTACACGTTTTTTTACAATGATGTTGTTTTCCAGAGAGACAAGTACTTACTGCGTAGAATATCTTGAAACAAATGTTTAATTTTTTTCTTTTTCTTTGATAATCAATAGCATCCTTTTGTCCATCGATTCAATAATATTAAAAATATTTCTTGCTGGAAAAGTAACCATTGTCCCTTTTACACGCTCTGAAAATTTCTCAAAACTTTGCCTTCGAATACTTCTAGCCAGGGTTACTTCAATAAGCTCATTTCTAATGAGATTTAAAAAAGTCTCCATCAGATTGATATCAGGTTCCTAGCAGGAATAGCAAATAAACGTGCTCCTACTTCTTCCATTGCTTTTTTCGCTTTTGCAGAATTTTGGCTCGGATCGCCATCTTGCAAAAACAGTTTTCACTTGTTCCTACATTTCTTAAAAGCTTTATCAAAATGCTCTTGTACAAAATCTGCAAACTATTCACCAGTCAATTTGTCCCAATACTGTTCGTAGAGGACATTTCCTTGGCCTTGAGCAATAGCAACAAATAGTTTTACCATTTTTCCACTGACCTTTTTTTTCACCCTCCACAGTGCAATCTAATGATGGTCCTTCACTTTGCTTTCTGTAAACAACTAGCTGCACGCAGCGTTGCACGACGTTAAAGCGTCGTATTGGCCTGCTAACGCGTCGTATTGGCCTACTATAGCATCAAGCTGTAAATTCTCAAGCACATGTTTGTGAATAACTTTACTAAGTATGGTCGGTAAAAGCAAAGTATTGGTTTTGTTATCAAGTTTCTTAATAAAATAATTACTTGACTTATAGCATAGATTGCTGCAATATTAACAGGTGAAAATAATATACCCCTCTCTCAAAGCATAGCACGACGCTGAAGGGTCAAATTGTCCTTCTAACGCAGTCCAAGATCGCTATGTGCTCCTATACCTAAACATAAAGTTATAAAAAATACATAATTGAGCTTTTATGACATAATAGGCCGTCGCCATGGCAACCAATTGCCACAATTCAGAAGCACTGTGTTTTAAGTTTGGTTACTAAAGGAAAAATAAAGATGAAATTACAAAAAAATTTGGAAACTCACCTTTCAGTGAAGTTATAGGTTGATCCCACGGCAACTAACCGTAAAATTTGGCCTAAAAATCTTCAGAAGTATTTGGAGTATATGTGCACCAAGTTTCGTCAGTAAAGAGAAAGTATAGTTGAAGTTATAGAAAATTTGCTCCATCGCATTTATTCGCAGTTTTCTATATGAAAAGATTTTACGGAAAATGTTAGGAACATTAGAATGGTTTCACTCGAAGAAATTTTGACGCAAGGAGCGCTTTTTCCAAATAAGGAAAGCTCACTTCCATAAAAGGAGCGTTACTCTATGCAAATTATATATAGATTGATTATGCTGATCTTACTTGATCAAAAGGGTTGGTTTTGTGTCCATCCTACACCATCAAACTAGAAACCAATTCCATATGTCCAAAAATTGCAAGGTAATAGCTGTTTCTCTTTATGCGCCAATGCTAGTCTCAATTTAGCATCCCATTTTGAAAAAAAAACGTTTCTCTGTCGCTGCCTGTAGTCCATTATTTCTGAGAAAAAAATTATGGTTTCTGGCTCAAGAAAGGGAGGCAGATCTTTATGTTTTTGGTATCCTCACACATCCTACTGTTAGGAAAAGTCGGTCTAAGTAGTGAAGTCAGTAGCTTTTGACAAAATTTAGGCACATTTCTATGATGTATTGCTGAAATATTTAGGGAAGTTTTTTGTATAATGTGCTTAGGGTACACATTTAACAACAGCCATAATTTTTTACTATGGCGGATCATCCTTGTGAAACTTCATGGAAAGCTTCACTGCATATTTGGAAAAGTAAATATTTACCAAAGAAACTCGGAAAACCTTTTTCTGAATGTTTTATGGGCTGATAGGAGCTGACTAAGGCTAAAACATGAACTATTTCCATATCAGTCGTTGTTGGGTCCAAATCGTTCCTTAAGAACAAAATACAACTCCATATAGTTTGAAAACGTTTAAGAAAACTTGAATAAAATTCTAGCCTTCATTAAATGTCAGGTCTCAGAAAAAAAAAAAAAATGGAGGGTTTCAAAGACTTTTTCAGTAAGAAAGCTTGGAATTTACCATCATACGCTCACTCTTTAAGTTACACTTTAAGTGACTTTTTATCAGTAGTAATTACTTTAGGACGCTAAAAGAAATTGCTCTAAGAAGAAAAGGTATATCTGAAAAATAGGAACGAAACATAATTTCAATGAAAAGAAAAAACTTAATATGGTATTTTTTCGGAACATACTAACACATATTTCCATAATCACAATATGACTTATATAAACGTATCAAAGTCATTACTTAAATCTTCGATTATATCATCTTCTTGATCATCTTCATCATTACCCAAGGCACCATTCTCATGATCATATTCGACGTCAACTTGAAAATTTTCACCATCGCTCTTTAGGCAAACATCAGTGCATTTGAGTGAATTTTCAGCACATTGGCAGGAACCCGCAATACAATTTTTTTGGGCAAGAACAAAACATCATATCCAAAATTTTGTCAGTCACAAGATTAACTGTGCTCGATTTAATGGCGAGGTCTTCTTTTTTATTTCGTTCCAATCCAAAATCGATTGGTGATGGGATTATAGGTTGACCTTCTAACAATTTCCTGCATATGTGAGTTTGAATTCTTGCCTTTGTGCCAATACGAATTGCAGACAAACTTTAAAATGGTCAGAAAGTTATCGTCCTGTAATTTTAATTCATTTCAGAATTTAGCAAACAAATTCCTGTAACAATCATTTTTTATCATAATTTTTCATGGCTTTACTTTACCTGTCCCAGGAACTGAGCTGATGGTATCACAGCCAGTGAATCTATGCAAACCAAGCAATGCTTTGAAAGCGAGATCAACATCTTGCATATTGTAATTGGATTTTACTTTGTTTTTCATTTAATCAGAACTTATTATGCATGCTTTATTCTGTACCCCTGTTTTGACAAAGATTTCTGCATCAATGTTGCAGGAAAAGCTCAACGCAATCATTACAACATCAGTATCTGGGGTATGAATGACAATTCTTTGATAAGATTCAGCTATGTTTTTGGCATGATATAGCAATCTGCAATATAGCAATATAGCAATAAGTTATTCAGACATTCTATAACTTCTGACATACCATCATCTGTAAGGTCAGTATTCTCTATCTGTGAGTTATTACTATTAGCTGGTGTAGTCTCTATAAAAAATAAAGTGATAAACACCATCCTTGCAATAAGATATTTGTAATTGCAATTAATTCTGAATCATTTCTTTCAATTGCCAAGGATCGGATTGCATCATCTGCCTGATGTTTTAAACAACTTGTCAACTTTCGCCAAGTTCTTGTATATTTGACCTATCCTTTTTGTAAAAAACGCACTTTTTCGGCAAAAGTCCTCTACGGCTATTACTTGAATCTCAAGCACTATGTCTTGGAGACCTGCAGCTGGAAACATTGTTATGAATATTAGGATTGTCTTTATTATCTTGCAGATCTTTAGCTATCGACTCATTTTTCTACAAAATCTAAAGAAAAAATAATGCAACTTAATTTATTCTATGTTCAATAATTTTAGCGCTAAAGCCTAAAAGCTCATTTGAATATAACTTACTTTCAATAGTACATCAAGTGTGATTTTGTGTGTCAACTTATTTCAGCATTTCAAATGGTAATATATATCTGGAATGTTACCTCTGCCTGTTAAAGAATGTCAACATATTGCTGTATCTCTGCAGCTCTCAACAGCTTTCCCCTTGATTCCAGTGATGGTAATGTCGAAATTGCGATGTTTTTTTGTTTTGTCTTGTGTAACATTTGAATCTGACGGGTACTATTGCTGGCACAGGTGATGCACACTCTATTAGAACACCTGATCAGGATACTGATGAAAACATTCTTCAGCTAGTTGCCAATTGGATGCTTGATTCTGTTCAGATTATGATAATGGTATATCATAAATGTGGCCTATGTATTTATTTTTATGTAGGTTGCTTTGCTTTTCTTTATATGTTTTTGATATATCTGTCGTTATATCAAGTGTTTGTGGCAGTTACCTTCTACAGTGAAAAAAATGTACAAACAGTTACCCTTGAGGGTAGTGCATTACTTTGGTATGGTTTATTTTTTTTTCCATCAGTGTTTCAATTTGTCATTGACTTTATTGTCTATTTTTTCTTATTTTTCTAATATATGATATACATAAACATTTTGAATATATTGACATGTGACATCCAATACTATATGTTTCTTCTGATCACTTTCACACAAGGTTTCTTAGAATATTTTTATAAACAGATTTAATCATGAAAGATGTTTTTCAAACATATTTTAATGCGATTTTTGTCCATTCATTGTAAAAATCACAACGCTGAATCTCATTAACTAATTTGATATTCTTAATCCCATCTACGTTTGGAGGTGAATGTCCTTCTTATTATATATATAAGATTTGTATATGTGAAGATTGCATTGAAAATCTTTATGTTTAGAAAAGACGTTTGTTCAAAGTTTTCCCTGAATATTTTACCATGCAAATCTGTTATCAATTCTCATAACTGACAATATTGGGTGAACTGGATTTGAACTTAATTCATAAGAAAACTTTTTTAAAAGGAACTTTAAAACCTCAAAGAAATTTAAAAGTTGCAGTATTCCAGTTTTTTTGTTTGAAAAAATTAATGGTACGTATGTTGGTTTGAACCTAAAATGAAACCTAAATGAAATTAAATATTGTTTGTTTACTGAATAAAACTGGTATATATTATCAGTATTAATAGCTCAAAAAAACGTCATCAAAAGTTATCAAAAATATTGTCAGAAATAGCTAAAATAGCCAATCTCAAGGATCTGGGAGGTAAAACATTTTTTGGAGTCCGGATATAATATAGGGTCGGCGATGCAATTTAAAAATGGAAGGACCAAAGACATTTAGTTGAAAGTCTTTTTTTTGAAGATATGTGCCTCCAGAAGGTTACTTAGGGTGAAAGACATTGCCAAGTAAAATGTGCACAAATCTAACTTGGTTTTCGAAAGAGTAGAATATAAAAGGGCTGCTAGGTGCTTATTAATTCAAAGCCTGTCTCGACAAATTTCACAATTTTTTTTTATTTTGACTGTGATAAACTGATGCAAACATCTAATAATACCGAATATGTTAAGATAGTCCGTACCTACTTACTCACTTTAAAATATCAACGATCAATGATTCCGGCAAACCAAAGCCATTTTTTAAAGGGACTATAGCAGACCACCAAGTTTTTAATTGAGAGGATATGTTCCTGAAATTTATATTCTAAAAATGAATTTAGAACTATTGTCTTTTCAAATTTTTTTTTAAATAAAAATACGATGCAGGTTGAAGGTTCTTAGAAATGTATTATGGTTCATAATTCCTTTATAGAACTTCTTGGTAATCAGTTAGTTGGCTTTCAAAAGAAAGTTCCTGTAAAGTGTTTTCCATAACTACAACGCAAAAAAAAAATGAAGAATGAAAATCCTTTGTATGCTATTTAAAAAGAATTGGACAAGAAACAAATTCATTTGATGTATATTTGATGAAATGCTAGTGCATAAATACATCCTAAAGGACAGTCCGATCAGAAAACTTCTATGAGTAAAAAACATTTAGTAAAAACTTTGTTGGCCCCTGCCCTGCTCATATCGCCGGCCCTGTGGTAAAGATTTTGAAAAGGCTGGCTACATTCCTGTTCACATTAATTAAGATGAAGCTAATCCTTCATCCATTGTCAGTTTGCAAACTATGTACAATAGAAAACACAAATTTACGATAGCTCAACAAGTCATGCGGGTAGAGGAAATAGAAACAGAACCTTTTATCTCATGGGTTAAATTAGGAGATTTTGTTTTCGTAAAATTCGAATAATATAGCTATGCATGTTTGAATTACATTAGATATTGTTTCAGGTCCAGCCCTGTGGTTAACGAATATCTTACCAACATCTCAGTCTGATCGATGCAAGTGGTAAATTTCCCAAATTTCCTCTAACTTCCATGTTTTATTTTAAAATAGATAGAGGTATATATCACAGCATCACTTTTTACATAAGAAATTACCTCAGATGCGAAACTACTCCTTGTTTTTCAACCTAATCCCCTGCTGACAGCTTAACTGGCGCTGTTTTATTTGAGTTAATCATTTTATAGATTTATCTAAATTTCTTAAGGAATATACAGCAACAGATTTTCATATAGGTAGTCCGATTGGTCTTAAAGGCATTCGTCAAGATGGATGTCTTTCGTGACATTACGGCTGTTATTACCTTTAACCTGTAAAATAGATTTTGATGAGACCTTACATCAGAGGTAAAATATCGAAACGTCTTACAAGAAATGATAAACTCGTCCTGGAAACTTTATGTTGTCAAGACCAAACATGTAAAGATTGTGAATAGAACATTCAAGGATTTTCTAAGGAAAAACTTAAAAAAAGGAATATTGACTGTGCTCAACCAATCAACAGGAGGATGGAAGAACAGGAGAGAGAAAGGTGCATCATACTTAGGTTGCATAATTGGAAGGACAATGCGATTAAAATGAAAAATGGGAAAAAGCTTGAAGGGACTAATATCTTTATTTGTGACGACTTCTAGACAATGGGACTGAGGCAGAAACTAGAATAAGAAGTTAAGAAACATGGTGAAGTGAATAGGTACGTCTTTACTAGCTATAATAAAGTAATTTAGAGACCGTGGAAAGAAAAGCCAGGATAGTAGTTAAGTTAAGCGTAAAAAACAATTTAGTTATTAAATTAAGTTATGGCAGAATTGCATGATTCTAATTCTTCTTAAACTATGAGATGGGCTCTCTGACAGTAACATATAAAATGACTTTATGAAACCAGAAATCTCCTATCTCGACTCAAATTAAGTGCACAAGGAGCTAAAAGTGTTCTAGTCAAAATGACATTTTCTCAATATTACACCTAAACATTAGAAGTTTTCGTAAGAAATTTGTGGACCTAAAATTTGTTATTGATATTGAAGTTTTCCTTCAAAATCCGGTGTTTCTCAGAGACTTGGATAAATATTTCAGCTATTGAAAAATTACAAAGCTTAGCATAAACCTAGATCATGAAATAAGCACTGTAAAAAAAAAAACTTGAAACTAGTCGGAAATTTGGGAAACTGGTGGGACACTAGTTGGAAAATCTCAGGAAACAGGAGAAACTATTGGAAAACTAAGGGGAAGCTATCAGGAAGCTATCGGGAAACTTTCAGGAAACACAAGAAACTGGCCTGGAAACTAATTTTGGTTCGAGGAAACTGGGAAACAAGTGTGAAACTCAGGTGTGAAACTATTTGGAATCTGTTATGCAATGTCTTTCCGCGTGCGACTTGTTTCCTGTGAAAACACACAATGGAATGAACGTTGTCTTCTTTAGATCAGACCAAGGCAAGTCGAATTACATTCTTTTTTCTGTTAGTTTTTCAGTCAAAGTCATCGCACATAGTCAAGTCATGAAGGGGGTCTTTGTCTGCAAGTCTGCAGAATATCAGCATGGTAAGTTTCAACAAGATACAAAAAGATAAGATATATTCTAATTTATGTATATACGTATACGAATGGAAGAAATACCATATGAGAGATAGCCCTCGTTAAGAGGTCAAGCAAACCTATAAAATAAAGAAAAAACACTATGGAAATATAATATAATATATTGTGGAAGACAGTTATCCAGCTAGGACTGATGTGCTTCTCAAAAGTCAATGGTGTGGCCAATATGCCAAAAAACCTTTACTATACTACCCAGTGTGGAATCCATGTTTTGTCAACGACGGAGGATAATTTTATTTGGCATAGGCAACATGTATTCCAGTCCGTCTGGTATACTACCTCACGCCGAAGATCTTCGGTGTAGCAGATAGTGCCTGGAATGCAGGCTGGGAACATACAAAAGATTGGTGCGCGCACAGGATTTATACTCCCTGTGCATGTGTGCAAAATCTGTGCACCAAGAAGGCAATTTTTGAAAAAACTTGTAAAATTCTTGTAAAACTGAGTAATGGGAGAACCCACAGTCCAATGTTTTGCAATTGCTGGGGTATTTTATCTAATCTTTAGGCATTTTTGAGAAGTCTTGTTAGAAATGAAAGAGTTTCTTTTTTTAAACTACTGCAACTGATAAGCACAACTTTATATTTTTAAATTTTAATCTTGCCGTGCGCAAAATGCGATGCAGCATGGTCTTCAAATTAGACCAGCTTATTTAGAATTGTTTAGAATGGGATCAATTTCACACATTTCCAGCCAATTTCACACAAAGATGTTTGGTGTGAGAAACCCAATATTTGATTTATTCTATTAAACTCAATCATATAATAAAAATAAAAAATAGTCTCAGATATTCAAATGTAGTGGTTATAGAGAGCTTTTGTTAAAAGTTCGCTTCGTAAACGAAAGTTTGACCTCCTTCAGGAGCAATGCGCACAGGCTGTGATCATCGAAGCGAACTGAAAATTTCACCATACAAGCGCAAGGAATTGCTCTTTCGTGAGAATATAGTCTCACAATAGTTCTGCCGGCACTTTTTTCTCTATTCACTTTTTTCTGAAAAAACTGCGCTTTTCTCAGCAGCTTCAAAAAAATTTTAGCACAGACATATTTGAAAAAATGTAGATGGGATTTCCCTTTCATAAGAAATTTGCATTTCCTTTGTTCAATAGACGCAAAGGGGTGGGCATTGAGGAAAACAAAACCAGGAAAAAAAAATAAGAAAGACCAGCGGTAACGCATAGTAACGCCTATAAAAGCGAGACCATAAGCCTGGAGTTTAGTACGTACGCTCAGTTTTTCTGTAAAATATTCCTGTCCGTAATTTTTTTTCCGATGATACTTTCAAAATGGCTGCCGCAAATGAAGCAGGCGAAGCACACTTTTTCAACGCAGTGGAAAGATCATCTTGAAAAGGTTTTTTATATAGATGATAAATTAAGGTCTGAAACTTATCAAAATAGTTTCTAAAAGAGTTCTTTCCAAAAAATCACAACACTTATAAATGTTTAACTTTGAAATTCGATATTTTTTAAGACGTTTCACGTAAAAATTTTGCTTTGATTTCAGGAAAAAATTTTCTTTGCAGAGCTTGAGAATATTTACTGCAATCTAATTTTTATAAACCAAAAAGTGTTATATATTGGAGCATAGAGTTAAGAGGTGTGGAAATCGTTATGCCGATTTATGTCGTCGTTACGTCGTTACGTCGTTATGTCGGGTTATTTCAAGCCATATGTTATTTTAAACTATGTTTTTTATGCGCAAATAGACATGCGCTTTTTTTATCTTTTTTCTTATATATACTTGTTAGTTTTCTCATAAAATGGCATCAGCTGCTCGTTTAAGATTTAGATCCATTATTATTTTCCCAACCATACAGTCCTCAAAAGCTCACATGGTCCACCGAGCTTGTTTTTGAACCAGTTCGTTATATATCGTGAATATTTTGGCAGTTCAAGCAAGAACACAGTCGAGAAGAAGATTGCTTCTGAGGAAGAGTATATTCAAAAATTACAACGCATCAGAAGAATGTTAATTAAAAACATTAACAAAGGTATTTTAGAAGAAATCGAAAGATTGATCAGTACCGAAAAAATTATTTAAAAGCTAGTACAGAAAACTCTCAGGATCAAACATCCTCAAATACAACCGCTAACAATATTGTTAATGCATCGAGGGAAGTTATGCAAAAAAAATGTCCATCTACCCAAACTCATGATTAAACCGTTTAGTGGTGACCCACTAGAATGGGATCGATTTAAAGAAACGTTGATGTAACAATTGACCAATCAACTGATTTAAGTGATATCGAAAAATTCACATATCTTAAAAGTTACCTTTATGATTCAGCGTTGCAATCTATTGAAGGTTCTCCCTTGATGAGCGGGAATTACAAAAAAGCACTCCTGTTTCTGAAAAATCGATACTGTAACCCCCAGTTAATTATTAGCTCTCATATGAACAAAATGATCAACTTAGAACCAATAACGAACAGTAATGTTATCGAATTGAGAGCTTTGTATGATAAAGTAGAGGGCAATGTACGAGCTTTGAAAAGTGTAGATGTAAATCCAGAACATTTTAGACCTTTACTTATCCCTTTACTTACTTATGTGGAATTATGTAAATTCGAAAGAAAACCCGGCTGATATCATTACCAGGTTTGGTTAACGTAATTTGGCGGACAATAATTTGTGGTGGAAGTGAGCCGATTTTTTACAAGATAATGATTTAGAAGAAACACTGTTGAAAAACCAGGACGTTGTTTTAGTTGATAAAGATTCCCGTATTTCGTTTGAGAATGAATTGGAGAAGTCAGTTCTATCGTGCAATGTTGAAGTTCAAGAAAATAATTTTGTTGGGAACATTATTCGTGGAGAATATTATAGCGATAGTTTTCGTATTTACAGGATCACTGCGTTAGTTATTCGTTTTATAAAAAATTTAAATAGAAAATATTTGAAAAAAAATTTATTGTTAATCAAATTATTAGTCGATGAGATTAATGACGCTTTATAAAGTTAATCGTAATCAACTGTCATCGTCAAGTTAAACATAGTGGTGTACGGCAAATGTTAGCTGAATTTCGTCAAACATATTGGATCGTTTGAGGTAAAAGT
Organism: Cladonema radiatum; assembly: GCA_025330745.1. NCBI lineage: Eukaryota > Metazoa > Cnidaria > Hydrozoa > Anthoathecata > Cladonematidae > Cladonema > Cladonema radiatum. Next base: position 2,128 of record JANSTP010276591.1, on the reverse strand, counting down.
AATATCAAGAATACTTTACACAAGTGCGTTGTTGTAACAAATTTAATTCTCGTCCGTATACATATCCACCAACGCCGATATTACCAGTTGAAAGAGTAAAAGTTAGTCACGCGTTTGAATGCACAGGTGTTGACTATTTTGAACAGTTATTATGTAAAAATATTTACATTAATGATTTACAATGGGATGAATTTTGTAAATGCTACGGAGTTTTGTACACATGTTTTATTTCAAGAGGAGTTGTTTTGGATCTAGTTCCGGACGCATATGCCAAATCGTTTATCTTATGTTTGAATCAGTTCATATCAAGACGAGGTTGTCCGAAGCAAATTTGGTCGGACAATGGTAGCAGTTTTATTACCGATAAAACGCAAAAATATGCACTTAATCATAATATCTCGTGGAAAACAAATTTAGAAAAATCTCCTTGGCAGGGTGGCGTTTGGGAGAGACTTATCAGAAGTATCAAGCGTTGTTTAAAAAAGACTTTATCGAACGCATATGTTAGTTATGTAGAATTATTTACTGTACTTCTCGAAATTGAAAGAATAATGAACTGGCGACCCCTCTGTTCCGCATACAATGACGAAATTGACGAAGTTTTAACAACTGATAATTTATTGTATGGCCAATGGTTACATTTCCATAATATTGACAGTAATCAATACGAAATCAGTAAAAGTGAGCCAATAAGCAAACGTAAAGGATATATCGAAAATTTATTAGACCAGTTTTGGTCCTGATGGTCATCAGAATATTTGTCAACACTTCGAGTTAGTAATTTCAATGTGAAAAATAGTTCGTGAAACGAGCCTCAAGTCAACAATATTGTTTTAATTTATAAAGAAAAGCAGCCACGTTCGAATTGGCGATTAAGAAAAATATTAGAGTTATATGCTAGCAAAGATCACGGTATTCGTGGTGCGAAAGTTTAGTCGGTAAAACACGTAAAATTATAAATCGTCCTGTTAATTGTTTGTACCCAGTCGAAACAGTCAGTAATAACATACTTGATGAAATACAAAAAACGAAACATGGAAGTAATTTGTCTGATAATGTAGATATTAATATATCATCGCGATACGCACGTCCGAAACGTCAGGCAGCTTTGATAGCAGATTTAAAACGCAAAATTTTGTCGGAGGATATTGATTAATTTGTTTACGTTTACATTTAGCGAGAGGGGAATGTGGAAATCGTTATGTCGATTTATGTCGTAGTTACGTCGTTACGTCGGGTTATTTCAAGCCATATGTTATTTTACATTATGTTTTTTATGCGCAAATAGACATGTGCTTTTTTTATCTTTTTTCTTGAATATACTTGTTAGTTTTCTCATAAAATGGCGTCAGCTGCTCGCTTAAGATTTAGATCCATTTTTATTTTCCCAACCATACAGTCCTCAAAAGCTCACAAGAGGTACATATAGAGTGCTGAATGAAAATGAAGCCTCAATTATTTTACGGCAAACTATGGCCAGAGTCTTATTAAAAATATGAAAAAACATAATTTCAAGATTTTTTGTAAAATATTGCTTTGTTTAATATGTAAGAAAAAGACAAACTTTAGTTCTCAACAATCGTCTCTGGCCAGATAGAAGTGTTGATATTCATGCTAACTCTATGGTGTAGAGCAACAACAAAAGTTCAACAATTCTGCTTATAAGAGTGAAAAACCAGTTTGGAGAGTATGTCCAAGGTGCTCACCAAGGGCTCCTCAATTTTTCCTAACAACACTCCTATAGGAAAGAAACATATCAGCAGTGTCTCTGATATACAATAGTGTTTGAAGTAATTTTTCCTAGATTGCCTGCTCCAAATGACTTTTGTATGCTATCTAATTTTGTAACTATTACTGTAACCAGTTTTTATTACTGGTCTGTTTTTTACTTCGCGTAATCAGTTACCAGTCACCTAGCCATGATCTTTTTTCAATGTTTTGTCTCACAATACAAGTGAGATTTCTAAAGTAAAGTGAGTTTTCTTCCTACCACAGGGCTCCCACTGGGCATAAAATCCTTAAAAATGTCATAAAAATAGCATCAAAAATCTGTTGTAGCATAATATATCATAAAATTTAACATTTTTCTAACTTTGTTTTACAGTTGTTTGAAAAAAATAGTCTCCTT
>JANSTP010276480.1:0-19161 GCA_025330745.1 Cladonema radiatum | reverse complement strand
GAATTGATAGGATATGTTTTTGTTTTTATGTTTTATACTATTTTACCAAATTTGTAGTAATATAATCAAAAAATGACCAAGTTTCGCTTCTTTGACCATTTTCTCTAATTTTGGACCATTTTGGGCCAAAAACGGGCCAAAAAAAGGGGTTTCCCCCCATCCGCATCATGGGGCATTTTTTTTGGTGATATCTATACATATTTTGAACAACTTGACCAAGTTTCAGCTTTGCACCATTTTTTTCCCACAAGTAATCTAAATCTGCCATACTATTTTTGGTGTTTTTGGTCAAAAAAAAGCAAAATTGTGTTATATACAGAAGCATGGGCACTTCTTTGACTCCTCAGGGGATATGGACCTGAAGCTTGGCCAAGATGGTCCTTAATAAATTCTGTTGAAAGTAAAAAGGTTCCATGAATTTTTTACTGTAAAGAAAGTTGATGGAGGGGCTATTCCACTGGACCAAAATCTATTTAACCAACATCTTATTCATTTGTCTGGCAAAAAGTGAATTTGTCTGGCAGAAAGTCTGGCAGAAAGTGGGCAACCCACTTGACAGACATATATACTATTTTATCGACTACCTAATCGTCAAACCTCTGAAATTTAGTGACAAAAAGGATTACATAACTACCCGTTTTCACCGATAAATAATCAGTTTAATGTTATTCTGGCTAATAAATATTGACAGCAGTGAGAGTGTTGATGGTAGTTGTGGTAGGAAAATGCACATTAAGCTTCTACAGAAATAATGTGAAACCTTTATGCTTTTGGTATTCATAGCTCTTTGAAAGAATTTTAAGAGAGCTTGAAAATCAAATGTAAAAAACTCAGAAATTTTTGGAAATATGAGAAACATACTTACATTACAATAAAATAAAAATAAATAAACTAAATGAAAATGAAAATCTTAGTTATTTATGTTGAAAAATATTTCAAGAGGGGCTGTTATGAACCACATCTACCCACACCTAGCCGAAAAAAAATATCACATCCACCTACACCCATTCAAAAAACGTTGCACCCACCAACACCTACCCACTTGCAGCCAAAAATATGTCACTTTCAACCACATCTAGCCAAAATAATGTCACACCCACACACACCTAGCAAAAAACACCCACCAAAAAAGGTGGCCAAAAAAGGTTACACTCACCCACATCCTTCTACAAAAAATGTCATAGTCACCCATATTCACCCACAACCAGCGAAAAAATGTCACATACACTCGCACCTACCCATACCTACTAATACGCAGCATATGAATTCAACACACAGTCAAGAAATGCAACAGTCGTTCCCTCCCTCCAGCAAGTCAAAAAAATGCTAAAGCCACCCACATTTAGACTAAGAAATCTAGCACATTCACACTTAGACAAAATTACCTAAACCATAAGGATATTGACCCAAAAAGAACCACACACCCAACCAAAAAAAGACCTATCTACCATATTCACGCAAAGTTAGCGATTGTTGTATGGGTTTTATAGTACCAAAAGTAGAACATTTGTGAGATTTGAATAAGTTGCTATTTTAATCAAATTACAATTTGTCATACTGTAATTGCCGGATATTTTTAATTATACTTATGCTTCTACTACCTAGAAGTATTATACCGTAGAAGTATTATATTATATAAGTATTATATATATAGTATTATGATGCAAAAATGAAATTTTGAGTTCATCACAGAGCCGGAAAAGCTGGTGAGCGCTCCTGCCCCATGGAAACCCACACTGCAAGATAGAATAAGCAGTGTATGATGAATAAGAACAAATATATACATTGAAACAAAAATTGATACAAAGATCAGTCAGATTCCTTTGGAATCACATCACCAGGTTATAAGTATTATATAAAGTATTGTAAATGATAAATGGAACATGTTTTGTAACAATTTTTAGAACTAAAATACTCTAAATACTTTACAGGTACAGAAAAAATTGCTGCTGAATTCTTTACTGTTTTTCAAACCTCTCTAACTCAAAACACGTCCTTATTCTGAACTTTTGTCTAAAAGTAAGTATTTTTCCCTAATTTGAAGTTCAAAAATCAGTTTAATGCCAGCTGAACAATTTAAATGTTTTCAAATATTCGAGCAAAGAAGTTCTTTTTGTAGTTCTAGGATTAATATTTGTGGGTGGATATGTACTGTCAGGTTCCTAATACAAGAGCAGGCACTTAATGATATATAAAAGTGTTTTCCATCCCCAGACATTTTTAAGTTCCCCTCCCACTGCATATTAATTTTTGCAAAACAGTTTTCAAATCTCGAAGTGATTTTCATCAAATAATTGTTTTTTTTATGATTTTATGAATAGGGTTGCTGATTTCTAAAAATTTCCAACCCTCACATTTACTATGAATCTTGTATTAGACACCCATGAATAATATTTTAAGTTTAAAGGCTGAGTGGTGACCAATATTGGACGTTTTGGCAGGGGTGCTGATGGTTGTAGTTGGGTGTAGTATTTTTTGGTTCGGTATGGGTATTTGTGACATTTTTTTGGCTAGATGTAGATGGTGGATGTGGTTGGTGTGTGACTTTTCCATGCCAAGATATGGGTAGGTGTGACTTTTTTGGCTAGGCGTGGGTGGGTGTGGGTAAGTGTGTGCTGGTTAGATATTTTGTTGGATGGGTGTAGGTGGATGCAAAGTTTATAACAGCACTTTTACGACCTAAAAATTATTTAAAACAAATACTTTGCTGTTACCAAAAATCAAGGGGAGAACCTTCTCTTTACTAATATCGTTGGAAAATGTATGAGAAATTCAAACATCGATGGGGCCTTTGCAGAAGTCCAATTTTCACTGACGCAAAGTTATGCACTCTGATTTTGATTTTCCGTACCTCATGAAAGCTTATGTCAATTAAAAATTTTAGATTCTTTGCCTTCACATATATGTTTGATTACATATAACATATTCATGATTTCTAGTTTGAAAAATGGTTTTGTGCTTTTGTCAAAATTTTTCTCAAAAAGACATGCTTTACTAATTTCCGACTTTTTTGCTAAAATTTGATAAATTGACCCGTTGAATTGACAATTTGAAATTTGACCCCCTGAAACTTTTTTCTCGTTGAATTTTTGGAAATTACAGGATTACAACACATTGTGCAAGTATGATCACAAAAGCTGTATATAAATTGTCAGGATTAAAAAGAAATATAAGAAGTTAAAATGAGGTTTATTTAATAATATCTAAATTTTGAGAGTTTAATCACTGTGGGGGAGAGCGCTAACATTCAAATTCGTAATCTACGTAAAATTTGTGAACTTTTGATGTATAGAAAGTCAAGTCCCCAAAGAGTTTATGAAACTTCCAAAAATGGCTTTTATCTCATGGACTATAGTGTAGAGTGACAATTTACAGATACACAACAGAGCCAGCAGGCAGGACAGGAGGCAAAGAGCTTGTATGAGACTTTTATTTTGGAAATAACTTTGGAATAAAATTGACAGTTTTTATCCTGCAAACCAAACTATCACTGGTTTGACGGCTTAGCTTTATCATGCATTTTATTAATTGACTAGTATGTTAACTGGCACAAAGTCCTTAACCACTCTTGCGTTAATAAGGTATTTAAAACTTTCACTTACACGCTGGAGTAAGATCTTTCGTTACACAACTTATATATGTATAAAATAGTCTAATTGAAGTCTGTAAAAGTCTAGAAATGATATTTTGGACACTTACTACTAAAGAATTTTCTTCAAGCATATTGTTTGAAAACGCCTTCTCTCCAGCTCTCAACACGCAAATGTACTGTTAGAAAAATAAAATTTCGGGAAGGGGGTATACTTCAATAGGGTATATGCTACTGATAAGTCTAGGATCTGTTATTCCTTCCTTCCATTAGCATACCCAATATATAAATACTACCTTTTACCTCTATGTTAGTAATTGCATAAAATGTTTTTTAATTTTGTATATATCTTTTAGCAACTCACTAACTATCACCCCATCTGCTTGTTTTATGAAAGGCTTGATTAATCTGAATTTTATGTGTAGGAATTTTGAAACATCCCGGTTCCTAAACTCAAGAAAGCATTTACTAATATCTACAATATATAAGGAAACTTTCAAGGGAAATTGAAGATTTTTTTGTTGTAGTATATTAAAGAGAAGAAAAACTAGTTGCCAACCTAATGCTGTCAAAGAATTCTTACCATGAACTAAAGGGGTAGAATTTGAAATATTGAAATTCTTCTAATAAAATTAAACTCGCACCTGTCTGGTTGGTTAGGTGGTCGGTTGAGAAAGAAAATCAATCTTTGATTTCTTCAAATATATGCCTTACACCCTGATTGGACCAGGAGGAGGAGGTAAACTTAACCCTATTCAGGCTAGGCTTTTGAGGGGCTCACAAATGCCAGGGGGCATTTTTCACCCCCACCCTTAAGAACTCAGGAACTATTATACATGCTAAATTGCCATGAAACTTTCAGGGATTGAAGTATGTCATCATATTAGGTATTTGGTACCATAACCAATTTGATGACGTCATCATACTCTTTATTTGTCTGATGATTGGTGATAATTTTGGTTTTAATTGTCAATGTAAGGTGAAATTTTGCAGTTCTACATCATTTTAGTTGTTCTTTCAGATAAAAGAATCAAAATTTGAAAAAAAAACTGTCGAAAATGTTTTGGATTTTGGGATCATACCAAGCCTGAATTAGGTTAATTTTGGTCCTTTTTCAAGAAAAAAATTAGATTTTCAGGAACGATTATAAATAACACTTGAAATATATGAAAGTTGCTCCAAATTAAAGATGTTTCGTGAAAAGCCGATTGAAAAGCCTTTTGTTGTACCACTTTTGTTTCAAAATTTAGGCAATTGTGAGTAAATTTAGGGCGCGTTTGCAGAATAATAGTGACGTCATAGCATTGTGATGACTTCGCCATATTAAAAATGGTTGACATAGCTTAAGTAGAGATTTACTAGCAATTTACAAAGCTTAGTAACAATTACCTATGCAGATCTTGAGCTTTTAGGGATATTTGAGACCAAAAATGCCTGGTACAAATTGTGGTAAATACAAAAGTCTATGTCTATATTTGCCTACAATATTTTTTTTTTCTTTCGATGCTTTAAGAGTTAACTTAGAGGTTCTAAAAGCCTAGAACAGTGTTATAACAGTGTTATAAAACAGTGAAAATGATCAAAATCAGTCAGTCTCTCATAAAATTCAAATAATGTTGGAATAATAAAAAATTGCAAAAGTAATTGCTATTATTCTCTGATTTCTATTGCAAAGACATAAAATTATAAAAAATACACCTCTCCATGGGTTTATTACTCTGTTTTTACATAAATCTCTTCACAAAAACTGGCGTTCTTTTTTTTGGCCTTCTGAACCAACATATCCAACCTAGCAAGATATTAGGCCTGTATGCTTTTTTTTGTTTAGTTTTTCGAGTAACTTCAAAAGCTTTTAGAAGACGAAGTTCTCATTGATAATGACGTCACTTAGTACTAATGACCTAACAGGCCTAAAATGATGTTAGGCCTGCGGTAGGCCTGTGAAAAAATACAGTGTTTTGACCAAGAGGCCTGTAGGCCTGTGGTTTTTCAGCTTTTTTAGTAACTTTATTTATTTTCCAAAAGGCAAATTTTCCATTGCTAGTGACGTCGTATACCACCACAGGCCTACACAGGTCTCAACTAATATTAGGCCTGTGGCAGGCCTTTGATAAAATATAGTGTTTTGACCAGGATGTTACTGCAGCACTCAGGAATTTGAAGAATTGTCAACTACTGGTCAATGATGTGTATTGTACCGCTAAAAAAAAGTTACAAAAAATCAGAAATTTGAACATAAAAAATTGAACTGATCAAACAAAAATACAAGCTAAATTAATAAAAATACAAAGTAATAAGTGCTAAATATCATGGTCAGCAAATTATACATCTACAGCTCTAAAAATCAAAACAAACCATATACAAACAAACAAACAAATCAATACCATATAAGGAGATGCAAGCACAAGCTAAAAGAATGAAGATGCTAAGGCCAAAAACGCACAGACTAGAAAATGGCAGACAAGATGTGGAAGCAGAAACAAGACAGGCTAGCTAGACAGACAGAATACCTAGTAGTGTGCATCTGCATCATGAATCTATAAAATAACACTAATTGAAATGAACAAAATATTTTCCTCTAACGTAAAATACTAATTTAGGCCAAAGGGAAGGCTAAAAATGCAAAGTGAAAAATAGGCAAAACAAAAGGGGACAATGGCATAAAAATGCTGGCAGGCCTATGACAAAATTAGACGATCAGTTCCAACTGCAAAATATTTGCATGTGTTCAAAACTTATCAAAATCACACTCTGTAAAAAATGGCAACTAACTGCACATGCAACCAAATGGCAAACTTTATCAAGAACAGGTGAATGGAACCGATCAGAAAAGGTTCACAGTGAGTACAAAAACTAGAAAGAAATCTGCCAGCTTGTATCAAAATATCCATAAACACAATAAAACAAATAAATCAAAATATTATTAGCAACAACTTACTAGTGAAATATTCCAAATATTCCAGAATTATTCTGCAGCAAAAATTATTCCTGACTTAGAATTTAGTAAAAAACTGTGGAAACAAGCTTAGGTTTCAATGTTACAACTTAGTAACATAAACATTCACTGAAACTACTTATTCTGTGAATAATATTCTCCAAGAAGAAACAAAAAAATCAGCTGATTTTATAGCAGTCGCAACAATAGAAATTTTACATAATAGAATTCCCTTTGGGGAATAAACTATGACACGAACACTACTTAATTTCATGGACACATTTTTAATCACATGTAGAACTATAAAAAGTAATTAAAAATTATATAAGAGTATGACATCATCACATGTAAAGTATAACACTGTTCACATTTCTTGTAAAGAGTCATTATGAATTTTAGTGAAATGAAGACATATTTGTTATGTAATATTGATTGCATGCATGACATTGATTTTTAACATGTGACACTTTCACAGGAGGCCTATAGGCCTGGAGTTTTTCTGCATTTAAAGCGGCAATGTCAAGCAAGCCGCAAGTGAGTTACCGCTGAATGAATTTTTTTCTGAAAGTGTAATAAAACGTTACGTTATATTATCTGTTTGCGCTCGCTTGACATTGTCGCTTTAAGCTTTTTCTCCACATTGAAATGACGTCATTCTGTACCACAGGCCTCCCCAGGCCTAGAATAATCTTAGGCCTGTGGTAGGCCTGTAGTAAAATACAGTGTTTTGACCGAGAGGCCTGTAGGCCTGTGTGCATTACAAAAAACTTCAATACCAGGAAATAGAAAAACGAGGAGTTCCTTGTATGAACAAGTTAGTGGATACATCAATTTGCAGAACAAACATTTGTATATTAAATGAAAATGTAGCAAATATTGATTTCTCCACAACGGATAGTGAAAGTTCTATGTCTGCAAGTAACAAAAGAGAAAGGAGTAAAAAAACTGCATTTACTGCATTTGAAAGATAAATGTTTGCAAGCTGGCCAGTGGACTAGGATACTAAATGACTGTGAATATCACTTTCATAAAAACAGGAGAGCAGCTACCCTTCAGGTTAGAGCAAAAGCCAAGGGATTTGTATAATTGCTTTCTTCCATATATGTATAATTTTATCAATATAATATGTGACATTATATTAAATACTTCAAACAACAAGTACATAACATATGCATAACTAAATAGCAAGTACGAAGGTTGGGTGTTTTTTCAACATTATTAACCCATAATATCTCCCTCTGTTTTACTTGCAACTTTGGGATCTCAGGTTAAAACAATAACAAAATTATGAATAAAAATTATAGTTATTGCAATAAACCTTAAAAAAAGCCGAGACGTGTTAAAAAGACTTACGTTTCACTGCTAAAATGGTCTAACTCAGTCTTTAAAACATTTTCGACCACATTTTTCTCAACGGGTAGAGCTCTATTGCATCTAAAGTTGACGTTCTGCTTAAAAAAAATAAAAAACTATATACAAAGGTCTTAAGGGAATTCCTAGTCTGATGATTATTTCTACAAGCACATACATACCTCTTTAACTTTGGCTTTCCAATATCACATTCACTGTAGAGCATAAAAAATAATCCGAATATTTTTTTTTTTTTTTAATCATCTTTAATTTATGGTAGAAGTGAAAAAAAGAATTAAGAGTCAAAGTAAATTAACTTACGCGAATAAGTCTTCCATTGAATTTGTGGGGAGATGTCCCTTAGATAAAAAGGGAAGAGATCTAAAATATTGAAGGGCGGTTAGTGCCTTCTAGTTTCAAGTGATTAAGTAAACATGGTAAAGATCAGGTGCCTACCTATCAGGTGCCTCATCACTCCAGAAAAAAGTTTGTTTTTTGTGAACCAACCTAAACAATTAAAAGACAATTGAAATAAAATGACATGATAATTGGCTGCGAAAGTTACTATTATATGTTTTATTAGATATAATGTATTTACATCAATGAATGTCTTTTATATTATTATTATTGATGGAAAGGAAGACAAAATGTCTAGATAAAATAGCACTACTTTGCATTACATATAGTGACAATAACATACTACTTACCTGTACTTTCTTGGCTGGATTTCTTCATCGCTGGATGATACATCATGCACCTGCACTGGCAATTCCATAACTCTATTGGTCCTAAACTGCATATAATAAGTGAATGTACAAAGTACGAATTGAAATTTACCTTTTATTGTGAGCCCGTCTGATCTCATTAACAGATTTAGCATTTGGGAGAGGCGGTACGTGAATTTTACAGTTCTTTCTCATCGATTCTACCTTCTGCTTGATTGTTGAGTAAAGTCGGATGAACTTTCGACAGTCAAACACATCTCTTTGTTTTCCTAAAGTATTGATCAATGATATTGGTTTCTTAAATTAAATTATCATACAAAGTTAATTTACAATTGTGTTTACTTTGATAAGTCAAAATAGGAAATCAAAAATAAAATAAAATAAAAATAAACAATAAAAAATAGAATAAAAAAATAAATAAATAACAATAAATAAAAAAGTAAGATAACTCATTACAAGCAATACACATCCAAGCATCTATTGTGCGATCAGGTCTAAAGGACGTTTTAACTGAATCATTTGGATACTTCAGCATAAGTGTCAAGTAATGCCCCGAGTAAATATCTTCTTTGTCCACGTCATTGTTTATCAGACGACAAACCTCCTTCATTGTAATTGTAGCAATTAATTTTATTGCGTTGAAAAGTTCGCTTTGTTTGAAATGGTAACTCAGAAATATCAACTTCACTGAAATCTGAGTTTTCACCTTCAGTAATATTCAAACAATCTACAAAGAAATGAATAAAAGAAATCTGAAGTAGAAACATTTTTTAAAGATAAATAAGAAAAGTTATGTAAATGTATTTTTACCCTCATCTTCGCCAAAGCATGGAGGGAAATTTTGATCACGCCATTCTTCGTCATTAGTTGACTTTCGACTACATGATGGTTTATCAATATGCTTTTGATTTATATTAACCTCTCTGGCTTGATTTGAAGATGAATCGGTGCAGCTTTGATTTTCGCTGGATTGATCAAAATCTTAAAGATCCGGAAAGCTTAGCGCTTTAATTTTTGCCATCTCCCTTTCTTCAAAACCATTTGTTTTACACTCGACAAAATTATCCTCTCTTTTCTCGTAGAATCTCTCCTCATGCTTTATCAGCTGGCTGTGACGATTAAGCTCTCGTGCTATCCACATCAAACAGACAAAAGCGTTATCTTCTATCCACTGAGGAGTGTCCATTCTCTGGTTCGGTATAGCTTCAGTGTCGAAGATTTCTAGCCTTTTCTCTACTTTCTTTTCTTCTCTGCCAAAATTGGGAAGTTCGTTACATGTTATGTGAATTCCCGCTTTATTAAACATAGTTCTTGCATTTTTATGCTTTACAGCTCCGACAATCCACCCACCTTGAAGGAAGGATTTTGGGTTGTCAACACTGATTGTGTCAGAGCTCCATTCATCAATTATTTTTAGCTGGGACTCTTCAGTCAACATGGAAAAATCAAATGATTTTTCCTTAGTGATGGAGACGATATTTTCTCTGCCCATTATGCCAAAGAACACTCGAGCCCAAGTGTTTTTTCCAGAGTTACTTGGGCCAACAACAACAATTTTTTAGGTTTTATGTGGAAGCTGGTCGTAAAGGAAGCATTGGTAGAATTTGTTTAAAAAATTGATTCTGGTGACGTCATCGTGAATGGAATTCACAATCGAAAATTCAAAATAACCTCCTTCAGAATAGTCAGCATTTGCTATGTACGGAAAGAACTTGCGCGGTGATACTTTCCCAAGATCCTCTTTTGTAAAAGGGCATGACACAAAGTCTCGAGAAGACAGTTTAAAATAATGACCATCATTGACTTCAACGATATCCTAGGCAAACTTTAATTGGGGTATTGCCTAAAAGTAATCAATAAAAAGATTGAAACATTCCCATGTAAAAAAGAATCATAAGTCTTGGGATTATTCATAGAATGAATACACAATCATACTGGCGCAGAGCAACTACTAGCATACACCCTTAATCAACCTACCTAAAACCATAGACATAATACATTAACTAAATTAATATGTCTGCATTTTCTCAAGCTAGCGAAGTGAGGCCTTAAAGTCACGTGATCTGCCGTCGAGATCCATAGACATACCATATGAACTGGATAGTAACATAATAGACAGCCTTTAGAAAATATAAACAAAAGTCACGTGATTTGCCGTCGAGATCATGGCAGACTTTGACTAAATATTTTTAGAAAACCTTGTGAAAAAATGGTCTTAAGGAACAAATTTTTCGAGTATTTCTTTGCAAATATACTACTAGAAGATCGAAAACATTGCATTGCCAATAATAAACATTCTTTTCTTGACTTTAGAGTTTACTGACCTCTTTATGTCTACGGCATTGAGAAAATAGGACATACTGTTCTTAATAGAAAGAGAGGAAATGTGAGATGTGTGAGATATACATTCCAGTTTTTCTCCTAATTGTAAACATTGATGGTATTTTTAGCAACTGAGATACTAAAGATGATCTCATGTGCACTGTGTTAACTTTGTTAAGGTCACTTTGCAAAAAAATGTGCAAACATCAAATATGGAAAAGCAGTCATGTTTTCGACGGCAAGATGCGTTGCTAAGCAAACTTCGGAGTTGCTATGGATCACTTTTTGCGGGGACGTTAGAGATATATAGTATGATATCTATATCTAAAACTCGATACCCAATAAAAAAAGAAAGGACCTGTTTAGTGAAAATAATACCATGGGCCCTTAATATGTGCGAGAATCTGACCATGGGCCCTTGGGCCCTTGACTTTGAGGAAAGAATATATTGTAACAACAGGTATTTGAAAAAGTGGCAGGATAAATATACCATTATTAAATACGCCCAAAAACAGTCCACCCAAAACAAAATAAACCCTGAAAACAAACAGTGGAGATAAAGGCCCGTGTAATGAAAATAATATCATGGGCCCTTAATATGTATGAGAATCTGACTGTGGGCTCTTGGTCCCTTGCTTTAGAGGAAAAACTATAGCATGAACGAATCTTTCAAATTGTTATAAAGTAAACACACTGCCATTCAGGCGTATGATTTGGCAGTGAGCCAATTAGTTGAAGACAAGTAAGAAAAGTTTATATGGAAGTGGATGCACAACGAAAACCAAAGAAAAAAGCTTGCTTTATGAAATAATCTCATGGGCCCTTCTTACATATAAGATAAAGATTAAGGCCCGTTTAACAAAAATAATACCATGGGCCCTTAATACCTATAAGAACTTGACCTCGAGCCCTTGGACCCTTCGTTTTTTAGAATAGAATATCGTATGAACAGGTCTTTGTTTCATTTCTACTTGGCTGAATTCATAAGCCTCGCTCTAATGTTAAAACATGGTATGCTGCATGGATTAATTTTTTATGAAATTCAAAGGGCCCAATGGCCCACAGTCAAATCATTGCATCAATAAAGGGCCCATATATCATAAAAAAGGCCCTGACTGAAAATTGGAACCATATCACCATGTTGGCGTAAAGTATTGGCGCAACAAACAATTTGTATAAACTTGAAAACAGTTTGCCCGAAAATAGAGCACAAAATAAAAAAATAAAAAAGAGAGAGAGAAAGGCCCATTTTATGAAAATAACATCATCGACCCTTATTATATATAAGAATTTGACCGGGGGCCCTTGTGCCCTTCATTTTGAGGATATAATATTCTATCAATCGATTCCATGTAGAAATATGTAACTCTACAAAGATATGAATGTTTTGTGAAATACCAAAGGCCCAAGGGCCCACGGTTAAATTCCTACACCAATAAAGGGCCCAGGTGTTAAAAGCAAAGGCCCAATCAAAAATATACATTATAGAAAGAGTCATTGCAATAAGCTCTGTTGCAAGTTGTAATAAATTACGCAGAAACTTTTTTCTCTTTGAAATTCAAAAGGCCCAAGGGCCCACAGTCAAACCCTTGTAGTAATAAAGGGCCCAGTTTCAAAAAGAAAGGCCAAAGGAAAGTATTAATTTTTAAGAAGGAGAGTTAATTCAATAGCCTCGATATCATGTTGTAACAAGTTACGCTGAAAATATATATTTCTTTAAAATTCCAAGACCCAAGGGCTCACGAATCAAGTTCTTATATTGACAAAGGGCCCACATATAACTGGAAAGGCCTGAATAAAATATTTTTATTCAGTAAGTTTTGATGTTATAGCCTCTGTTTCATGTTTTTCATCAGTGACAGTGCAAAAGCTAAATTCTTTCCAAATTAAAGGCCCAAGGGCCCACGGTCAAACTCTTTTATCAGTAAATTGCCAGGAAAGGCCCAACAAAACAATCCCATTTTGGCAAAGTTCAGTTTGCAGATGACTTTTACTGAAATATTTAAAAGATAAATATTGTTATACCTCACATGTTGTCGACTGCAGAAGGACTTTAATATTTTTTTTTATGCTTAATAATTTTGTCTTGAATTGCTTGGCAAGCTAACAATTTCTGCACATATGATTCTGCATCGCAAAGAAAATGATATGTGTATTGCGTTATGAAATGAAAAATATTTCTACTAAAACTCTTACATACGCTTCGAAAATGGAACTTTCAATAAAGCGTTCTAAACTAAACTTACATTCTTCAACTTTGGTATAGATATTTCCCTTACACAAGCAGTGATGCAACTTAAACATGAATTTGCGAGTTACTTCAATGGCTTTACCGAACCCTATTGTTGATTTTAGTTGAACAATTTCTTTTGGTTCGTCATCGCTGTCAATGTGCTGATTCGAATTTAATCCAGCCTCCTTTAGTTTTGCCAAACAATAGCGCAATGGTCTTTCCATCTTGCTGTTGACACATATAACTGAAACAGCATATATCTCCTTCTCAGGACGAACGGATTGAGCGCAGCATTCTTTAATAAATTTTTGGCTTAGGAGCTCTTGTGGTCCTGAAAAGTAAAGGTTAAATCCAGCTCATTTGCAAAGACTTTAATTTTATAATGAATTTATGATCTAAGCTAAGTATGTACCTTTAACACCAGCTTCAATGCTGCAAGCATGTATTCTTTCTTATCCAATAGTGACTTTTTGGTATTAATAGCGGTCACCTCAGGCCTCATTCCACTATCGTACAAACATCTATATATTAAATTGTAATTGGTGTCGTCACTCAGGATGTAACCTAGATAAAAGATTCTGGTAAAAATACACTGTCCTTACGCCAAAAAGCCTACACCTTTACACAAGAGAAACAGTAAAGCAAACATGCCAATAAAATAGCTAATCCTGGTCAATCTGAATCATTTTCTGCAACTGAGTTTGACCCTGTCCCAGTGATAGAGCTAATAAGTAATTCTATGCCTTTTAGTTTTCTAAGCATGTAGTCAAGCCTTTCTCTTTAATTCAGCAAGTTTACTTGCTCCCCATCAGGACTTCCACTATCATTACGACCACTTAATAACACTCGGCAAGCCATAAAGGAATACTTCTTATGAATCTAAAAACAATGACATTTTATTCAACACCCCCTATATTTCCTGAAAAATGCGAATAAAATTTTATAATAAAATTACCAAAAGCATTAAATGACACCAAAGAAAACACTCCATTTTCTTAGACTGAAATGATTTCGCAGGCATAAAACTTCCTTTCCTTTTTTATGATTTAATTTTTTTATTTAAAAGCAAAGGAAAACCAAAGGAACTATGTCCTTTTTAATGTGTAAATGAAACCGCTGACAAAACCGTTTTCAAGGCTTTAAAAAGCTAGAAGATTAATGCTAATACTACAAAAAGATGGTATACTTCTCTGCCCAGTAAAGCACTGCGAGAATGATAGTTTCAGGTCAAAGCGAGCATGTAGGAAGCATTTCTATTAACAAACACGGTTGGTACTACTATTTTGATATAAAGCCAAGTGCCGTACAAGAACAAGAAACAATCCAAAAGCTTAAGATAAAGAAAAACATAAGACCCATCACATCCGTCATGCCAAAATTTAATATTATGTGCGGTTTTGCTCAGATATTCATAAACTGGCTAAAAAGTAGTGGAGGAGGTTCGAAGAGTAAGACACAAGCTGAGGCAACTGCTAAAAAAACATTAAAGTATTTGAAATTCTGTTGCAGTGACACATCAAATGATTGGAACATCCCAATGAATATTATTGATTTTTGCATTCGTTCTCAGAAAATGCTTGCCGAATTTGTTTATAATTTAGAAGAAGAATGGAAAATTGGCTTTTCGGGTATTAATGGTTATATGAATACACTTTCAAATCTACTAGACTATCGCCGATGCAATGCTACTTTTTCTTTAAATATGCAAACAATGATAGCAACAGAGGTATACATCGCTAGGGTAAAGAAGGCTCTCTATCGAAAAAAATGCAAAAAGAAAGGCACAATATACTGAGCATAGACCATTTCAACAAAATTGATGGCTGGGCGACATTAGATGAATTGCAAAAGGTAATTCCTTACCATTCTACCGAATTTAAACAAATACTAAAAAATGCAAGAAACGTCTCCTCCTTTGTCTTTCCGAGTGATCTTTCTTTTGCAACAGCATTTATTGTAGCAATTCTGTTCCTTATGGTTAAAGCAACTAGACCAATGACTTTTCAATATCTTACAGTGCAAATGGTGAAACATATAAATAATAAAGGGATAATAAGCCAAACTATGTTTAAGACACAAGCAAAATATAAATTTGATTTTCTAGTAATAAAACCCGAAGTCGCCGCAGCACTGCAAAAATATATCAGATTGCTACGACCTCGACTGAATCCCGATTGTGACTATCTTTTAGTTAATAGAAATGGAAAACAAGAAAAGAATTTTAGTAACGTTTTCGGTCGGATTGTTTTTAATGCCATAGGAAAGTACATACACCCTACTCGCTACCGTCAAATCGTTGAAACAGAAAGTGCTACAAAGCTTTCTATAGAACAGCAGTTAATTATCAGTGAAGATTAAACATCAGCATTCATCAAATGTAGCTCGATTACACTACAGGAAAACACGGTCAGCAGATGTACCTTCTAAAGCCTCTGAATTCATAGATAAATTGCGCGATGCTTCGCAATCTACGTCAGTTTTGTTATTGGCACTGATTTTGCGAGAACTGAAGAAAGTAAGGACATCAGTTGTGATTTTAGAAAAGACAACGATAGCTTAAGAACTGGAATTGAAACGCAAAGTGCAGAAAAAAATACTGCTTTCAGAGGAAGAAGACAAGTTTTTACGACAGAGGATTGAAAAATATGGTGCGAATAGATGAAGCTCAATTTTAGCAGATAATAACTTCAAACACTTCAAACAATGGCAAAATCTAAAGGATTCGTATAATTTGTATATTGAAGTAGAGTATTATATGTTATTGTTTAGTAATTTTTTGCTTGGAAAGGTATCTTTTATAGGCATGCCCTTAATAACAAAGCAACATTAGCATTGTAAATAATTCTCAATTTACGTCAGCCTTTCAGTATTGAATTTTAATCAAGGAAGACATATTGCAAATATTAGAAATGAGTTACTACAAGAAGAGTTTTTTAGTTAAAAAAGATTTGTCTTTTCATGGATGTCCGGAGCTTTCAAATGAAGCAAAAACAAAGATAATGTCGATTTTGCGAAGAGACTTTTCAGTTGCAAGAAACACAAGAGTAACTATATACATTTTTGATAAAAGTAAAAACTTTGCTTTTCCAGCTGCGAAATTTATGTTGGCAAAAAAATCAAGCAATAAACAATTTGTATTTACAGGCCTGCGGTGGCCTGTGCTGTGGCCCATGATTTTTTATAAGAGTTTGACCAAGTGTCCCGGTTACCTGTCATTTTAGCTTAGAAAAGTTTTTTTAAAAATGAGTGGCCTGCTGCGGTGGTCTGCCATTTTTATAAGAGTTTGACCGAGTGGCCCTGTGGCCTGTGGTTTTGTGGAAAAAAGTTTGTTTGAGAACATAAAAAACAAATAGGTAATAACAAGATTGGGAGACTAGGCATAATACTTTCCAGTCTTTGCACCCCATGGGACAATTGTCATATTTGACACATCACCTTTTTGCCCCCTCTAATGTTAAAAAGCATAAATAAAAAATATTCTTAAAGCTAGTTTTCTTATTGATTTATATGTCTTTATTACGTTAATGTTCAGTGAAGTTTGTGGCCTTTAGTGGCCTGTGGTGTGGCCTGTGATTCTTTTAAGTTTTTAGTAAGGCTTTCCAGAGATAACAGGCTTAACTAGATCATCGATGAGACCTTAGAGTTATTATTTCCTCCCTCGCATGCTTCTCGCATATAAAATCTTTCATTCCAGCTTTTATTTGATAAAGTAAGAAACTGCAGCTTTTATTATTGCTTTGGTCTGAGTAAACATAAAAAGACAGTGATATTTCTTAACTTTTATATTTTTTATACCTTTAATTATTTACATAAACTATTAAAACATGTTATATTTACATTTTTGTTTAAACCTTTTTCTCTTAACTCTTTCAACGTTTTGAACCTATCCTGAAGATCGCGGATTTGGCACATAACTTCTCCTGTATTCTTATGTTGGTTGTCGATAATTCTGGTTGGTTTTGGCACCGTCGACGTCATCATTTCAAGTAAATTACTAAGAAAACAAAATAATTAACTTACTACTAAATGTGAGGATAAATAAGCAAATAGAAAACAAGTGTACAAGAATAAGTCTCTAAAACTTACTTTTCTCTTTCCCTGTTACTGCAGACAACGGTTGTTGATGGTATGGGAGAATCGTAGCTGAAGAGAAGAAGGAATAATTTTATTTTGCATGATATTCTTTCAAACGGGAAAAAATCCAAAACGGTTATGTATAAATGCTAAACTGTTAACTCTAACAGAGCCAGCTTTTTTGCAGCAGGTTATATTGAGCTCGGTGTCCCAAAACAGTAGGGTTTATGCTTAGTAGCTGTTTTGATACCAGTTATTAACAAGGTTTAGGTGAATAAAGATTAACCTGGTCTTTTACTTCTCAGATTTGCCTAGATTCAGTTCGAATGGATCTTCTGGATTGTTTCCCTTCCTTGCGTTTTCAACAGTTTTACCACTAAAAAGATGGAATAAATAAATAATTCAAAAAATAAAAAGATTTAAATATATAGTTAATATGCATTGGCTCAAGCTGTCGCTAACATTAATGTTAATATTTAAATGATCTTACTTAGCGCAATTATTGATTTCCCCAAGAAACTCAAATATATTGGTTTTT
Organism: Cladonema radiatum; assembly: GCA_025330745.1. Taxonomy (NCBI): domain Eukaryota; kingdom Metazoa; phylum Cnidaria; class Hydrozoa; order Anthoathecata; family Cladonematidae; genus Cladonema; species Cladonema radiatum. The sequence continues at coordinate 1,395 of JANSTP010276480.1, read as the reverse complement.
TTGCATGCCACTTTTTGGTACTGAAGTATTTTCCACGATTCTAAAGAAATAGAGTAGTTGAATATTTTTCCCTGTCTGGGCTCTTGTTTACCATATTTATTTTAGTATTTATTCTATACCTCTTTTCAGTATTATTTTGTGTGTTTGGTTCAATTAATGTCACTGTTTATCACTAATTACTTCATTTTACTTTGCCTGAAATCAACCAATCAATAATATGAGAAAAAACAGAAAATAAAAATGTGCAGCAAGTCACTGTTAAACGTTTTTGCAAAAACATATATACGTTTGGCTGTTGGAAATTTCCAAAAGTTGTAAAAGGGAGTCTGGTGATGCATAGCTTTTTGTTGCAATGTCAGATAATCCGAATGGAGAAACATTTTCAAGCGATAATTTGGAATTTCGACATAAGCTAAAAGCCGAAGTGATATGATGAGTCATTGATAGACTTCTCTTATATCCGCCTATTAGTTAATTCATTCTCAAGCAGCGTTTGACTAACTTCTGCTTTCTTTTTTGATTTATCACTGAAAAAAGAGATTCTGAGATATTCTGACTGTTCTACTTAAGTAGTAATAGTAACAAAATATTCATAGGTTCTTACCTTGTAGTTACAACCTCCTGCTCTTTGCTGTGGGACTCTTGGTCAATGACGCCAATGCTACCCTTTGGTGACGTATAATCTAGTGTTTAAATGACGTCAATTTTTAAATAACTTTATTTTTTGAAAAAAACTTTAGTAGAAAAAACTACGGGCCACAGGGCCACTCAGAAACTCTTATAAAAACCACAAGACACACCACAGGCTACAACAGGCCACACGGGCCACTAGGTTTTTGATTAAGAAGAAGTTCAAACTAACATAGCATGACAAGTTTTACTTGCCAAGGGAATGATGTTTATTCTTAAAGAATTTGCAACCTTTGTTGAGGAAAATGACATGGCTGGATCAGGGGCGGATACAGGATTTTTCATTAACCCTGTCCAACTTTACTTAATTTGTACTGCCTAAAAAGTTTCGCCCACCATGGTTGGGCGAGGGAAAAAATTTTGTACTCTGAACTCTCCAAAACGGCAAATTTGACCTCTCCTGGAAGAATCTTTTCTTTGAAAAAGGTGTTATACAGTATTTCCATTATGCTGTCGTAAAAAATTTATGTAGATTATATAAATTTTTTTTTTTTTTTGCTTCTTACATACTGGAAAAAGGAAAAATGTAACAAATCAGTTTGGCTCGTGGTGGGACTCGAACCCTCGACCATCGGATACGTAACCAATTCACTTACCCACTGAGCCACACGACATGCCATGAGAGGAGATTTGTATTAATAGCTATATATCCGAAATAAAATTTGATTATCCAGATTTTATAACGCACAGCCATCAAAGCATTAT
>JANSTP010276479.1:0-32576 GCA_025330745.1 Cladonema radiatum | reverse complement strand
TTTAATAACTTTGCGTGTACTTTGCCTTTAGTGACCAAACTTGGTACACATATACCCCAAATGGTTCCGAATATTTTCGGGCCCATTTCGACGGTTGATTCCTATGGCAACGCTCTATGACGTCATCAAAAGGTCAATTTCCAAAATTTTTAATAACTTCATGTGTAATTTGCCTTTGGTCACTAAACTTGGTACACATATACTCCAAATGGTTCTGAATATTATTAGGCTAATTTTGACGGTTGGCTGCTATGGCAATTCCCTATGACGTCATCAAAAAGCCCATTTTCGAAATTTTTAATAACTTCACCAGTACTTTTCCTTTAGTGACCAAACTTGGTACACATATACCCTAAATGTTTCTGAATATTTTGAAACTGATTTTGACGGTTGGTTGCTATGGTTACAGGCTGTGACCTGGGACTGCCTCAGCAGGCAAATCCGACCGTTCAGCGTCGGGTCGACGCTGCGTGCAGCTAGTCAATACTTATTAATAGCGTAACAAATTCGCACTGACTAAGATTAATTTATCACATGCAATGTCAATGTTCTGGACAAACTTGAAATAATTTTAATCTTAGATCTTATAAGAAGAAATAACTTATCAAAAACATGTGGGTTGTAATTACACTTTTGTTAATTAAAGCAATTAACAATACCCTAATTTTTAATTATTTTTAGCAATCAAGCGTTTGCTCGACAAGTCGTTAAAAAATAATTACTGTAAAATTTATTTCACAAACAAAAGAAAACTAATTAAAAACAAAAAATATTATTTATTTTTGTAGAACAAGCGAGCGCGAGCGCTTCAATGTAAATCGACCTTAAGACGTTAGCATTCAGTAACAGTGCGCTTTGTTTTAATTGCTTTTTTAGAATATACGAGACAATTAACAAAGAGAAAAAGAAACCTGTGAGTTGTTACTCCTTGTTCTAATATACCTATACCAACCAAACTTGAACCCAATATTGACCTTTTGTTGCTATGGCAACAACCTATGATGTTATGAAAGGTCTAATTTTTCAAAAATTGAAATAGCCTCACCTCTGTAATACATACTAACCAAACTTAGTACACATGTACTAAAAATAGTCTTAGATATTTTGGGCCAAGTTTATACCGTTGTGGCTATGGGGTAACGACCTTTTACGTCATGAAAAGCTTAATTTCACCACTGCTTCTCAAATATTTGAGTAACTGCGCCTTTGTTATACCTCTAACGACCAAAATGTCTACACATATACTCTATATGGTCCTAGATGCTTTGAATTCGATGTTAACCGTTTATTGTTATGCAAACAGGCCATGACGTCATGGAAAGTCTAATTTGAAAAAATCTCGATGACTTCACCTCTCTTATATAAGCACATTTGATCGACTATGGTTGCAGATATTTTTGACTGAATTACGACCGTTTGTTGCTATAGCAACAACTATGGGATCATAAAAAGCCTAATTTAAAAATATCTCTCTCACTAATGTTCATCTTTATTAGCAAAGCTTGGTATATATACATATTCTCCAAAAGTTCCCAGATATTTTGGACTCAAATTTAACTGTTTGTTTCTATAGGAACGGCGCCTGACGTCATATAAAGTCTACTAAGATTAGTATGGGATCGCACATCGATCTCCTGGGACTGCGTTAGCAGGCCAATACGACGCTTCAGCGTCGAGTGAGGCTGCTCTGCAGCTAGTTTGTTTTTTAATCTCGTTTTGGGTAAAGAGACCCAAATGCTGTGAGGTCTGAGTGCCGTATCTTTGATATCAATCAATTTAGACAATATATCAAGGACAGCAAAAAGAAAAACTAACAGTAGCAAAAAGATAGTTTAAGTGGCTCATACAGTTTTGTTTGTACCATTTCTGACCTTCACTTGTATGTTTTGTTCTTACTAAGAATAATATTGGATTTTTACAAAGGACAAAAAATTACCAATCGAAACATTAAAAGATTTTCCAACTTGCTGTAATAATGTAGAGCTCTGTTATTCCTGATCGTTTATTTTTTTTATTTGTGGAGTTTCTTTTTACATTTTATAAATTATCTGAATATAACAGAAAAATCATGACTGATGTCTCATCATTTCAAGATAAGAAGCGTGATCTCAAGATAGCGTTGATGATCGTTATCTCGAGATAACATCAGCATTATCTGGAGATAACACTACTGTTATCTTAAGATAACATGAAGTGTTATCTCAAGATAACATTTAGTGTTATCTCAAAATAACGCTAATGTTATCTTAAGATAACACTATACAAATCTTATTAATCAGCTTATTAATCACGTTATCTTGAGATAACACTTGTTAGCTCGAGATAACATCATTAATGTGCTTATAACATTTGATAAGAATCACTAGAACATGTTCTTCGTTACATATTTGTCCCAACGTTTGCTACAGTAAGATTTAGAATGCTTGGTCCTCAATATCAATTATTTTTAAATTTATATTTTCCTTATTGTTCTATGACACCTATAAAATTAGAGTAAGACCTTTGTAATAATTTGTATTGGTCAGAGAAAGTTGTCATTCTATACAGGTTTCTTTATTTTGGAAGGCTTATTTTAGAAGACTTGCAAAGCAGCATAAAAACCCTAAGTCGCAGAGAAGTGTCTGACATAATGTAACAGCTGTGACCATGAAATAATTTTATGATTTAAAAGTAGTTTTTTATATGATGTTTTCTTTATTATAATATTTGATAGGAAAATCAAAAGTTATAAAATCACTTGCAATTGTCAATTATGTTAAAATTACATTTTACAATTAGGTTTTGTCAACCTCACTTAGTCGGTATTATAATTAGTATATTATTTCAATTATTTAGATTACTAAGAAATATTATTAGATTTTAGTGGTGCTATGAAAAATTTATATATGAGGAAATTTAAAAAAAGAGTTAAATTTTTCTTTTAACGATTTAATTTTTCAATTCTGGTTAATTTTTGAATATAGTTAGCTTATTGTATAGATTTGAATAGTTAATATGTAGTAGACCATAAATTGTACTTAGTTTATATCTTTTACAATCAGTGTAAATAGTTCTTATATATTTAAGTGACTGAATGTAAGTGAATGGATAATCCACGAGTTACGAGTTGCTTCTACGAGTTACGAGTTGACGAGGTGATAAATAAAATAACGAGTTGATCTAGAAAAATAAAGATTTGTTCTTTGCAAAAAGCGAGCTGCATTATAATATTTACAAGATATAACACAAATTTCACAAGTTGATGAAAATTAATGAGTTGATGCGAAAAACTGCCAGTTGCCTTGGCATTTATGAGTTGCAAGTTGACATAATAATACAAGTTGCTAATCAAAATAACGAGTTGATCGTTTTTCAATGAGTTCCTTCTAAAGACATTTTTTGCGGCTCCTTATTTTGTGCTGCTCATTTTCCTTCCTTTTAAGTTCATAGTCATTAATTTTAAATCATTTAAGCTCATCATTTACATTGATTTTTTTAAAAACGTTTTTTTTATAAATCTTGTTTAGGCATTTTTAGTGATAAGTAAAAAAAATCATCAAAAGTCTTGGACGATCTAATATAGATCTAGTCTCTTTTTACAAAAATCTGGAGAGCCAGAGTCTTCCATTTTCCAAATGACGAATATTAGGTAACTAGCTAATACAGGGGAAGGACAGATTCAAAAAGATTGCAAGTATTCTTGTTTTGCTGCTTAAAAATATTATATTTCAGTAATTATCGAGACTTCAAATTTAATAAAAGGAATCTTAGAGAAAAATACTTTTCATATTGGTTAAACGTTTTCAGAACATTTGGGCTACAAAAATACTTCTTAAACATACAGTAGAACCTCTATTAGTGTATTAGTGGTCACTTTATGGGACTTTACCCTTTGGCCGCTATATTAGAGGTGACCGTTGTGAGTAGAGGTTCCACTGTACTTCTAATAGCTGCAACCTCCCTTGGTAACCCTACATCAAATAAAATATAATTAACTTAAAAATTAAGTGCAAGTTCCCAACAATTTTAGCTTAATCTCGAACAGAAAGCATCAGCTCGTAAATAAAGAGCAACTGGTAAAATTTTTATATCAACTTGTAAATTTTGCTGCTCAACTCTCAACTCGTTCAACCCAACTCGTAACTCGTAAGTTACTTTTCACGAATGTAAAAACCGATTTAAAATAAAGTGAATAAAAAAAAGTCTTGCGTTTTGAAGAACTCTCTTGAAAACACAAAATGTTAGTGACTTTTTACAATAATTATAAAGAGAAAGATATGGCAAAAATATGTAATGAGGAAAAGAAAAATATATATTTATCGATTATATTAAACATCACAATTTCAAGGAAACCATGGAAGAAATCATTCAAGAAAATACGAACTACTTGAAATAAATAATATCATCAAATATTGAATACACAGTTTGAAATAGTTAACAAGAAATTAGTGGAAATTCAAAATAATATCATGGGTGAAGTGAATAATAAGTAATATATTTTTCACCCATAAAGATATACAAAAAAACAACAAAAAAACTAGACCAATATTCGAATTAAATCTTAGATTTAATTGAATCTCTTCAATAGTCCTGAGTATGAATTGTTGGAACAATTAATTGGTCGTATTGAGAACCCTTGTGAGATGATTATGTTGTGTCTCAGATTTACAAAAGTCTTGATGAAAAATTTCTGGACTGATTTTCTTAAGACAATCGAAGACAAAAATAATATTATTATACATGACCTGTTTATCTTTGAATGTCTTTGAAAGAGATATTTCTTAGGCATCTATTCTGTATTTTTATAATCTCATTTCTTAACATGGAGTCTTTTTGACCCCAAACTTGACAACCATACAGAATATTTGAGTGGAAAACATTCGAATAAAACATTTTCAACAGATGTTGACTTATTGAAAAACGAATGAACTCAAAAAGAGTCTCGAATTTACGCATGGCATAATAGAAGAATGGTTTATGGAGAAAGATGACCAAATCGAAAAATTGCAATAAAACATTACTACTCTAGAGCAAGATTTGGTGAAGAAAAATGACATTTCCCAAGTAGAGAAAAAGTTAGTTGAACTTGAAGATCTCTCACGAAGAAATAACTTGAGGATCGATGGGATACAGGAGGAGGAAAATGAAAGTTTAGATAGTAGCAGAAGAAAAATTGCGAAGTATTCGAAGAAAAGCTGGGTTTACCTAACATAACCATCAAACGTCCATATAGAACTGAAAAAGCTAAAGAAGATAGAAGCAGGTGTTTTGTGCACAGATTTTCAATTGCGATAATAAAAAAGAAATCCTGAGGAAACGAAGAACTTTATAAGGTGCAAACATTTTTATCTATGAGGATTTTTGTAAGGAAACTCTAGAGCTGGGAGAACAACTGAAAAAAGAATTTATAACAGTCCTTTTAAGAACTACATTCGACAATCAGTCATTGAGATGCCAAGTTGTGCAGTGCCTCTGTGTACCACCTCCCGTTACGAAAAGCACAAAGGGATAGCCCTCTTCAAACTGCCTTATAGGTCAGGAGATTTCTATGCTCAGTGGAAAAGAGATATTATTGGCGTTTTAAAGAAGTACAGAAGAGCAGATTTTCACAACCAGCTCACAAGCGATAACATAAGGATTTGCGAACAACATTTTGAAGCTACAGATATCGAGTTTACTAGTAAATATCTATTATAAGCATTCTCAAACATTTTCATAATTAGCTAAAACAAGAACACTTGCCTACCTTCAAATCTCATCGCATATTGCTTCTTGATTGAAAAACAAAGTTTTGAGAACTTTGAATTTTTTTGTAGTAAAACATCGTCATGCGAAAAAAACATTCGATAATTTTAAAACAAAAAATAAAGATATTCGAAATGGGGTTTTCCTCAGAGTAAACAGCGAGTGAACAAGAGCACTGTGTTTTTGGTCTTGTTTTTGCTATTTAGAAAAACATTTCAAGTAGCTCTTTTCGGATTTATTTACAAAGATATATTTTGGAAAGTTTGGAAAGTTTAAAAATCTAAACATTAAAAAATTTAAGTTGGGTGTCTTCAGAATTATTCGCTGAATAAGTTTTACATAAAAGCGAGCATTCTCAGTGATGCCATGCTCACTGCACGTGCTTAAAGTACTAGTTACTAGTCCACTATGCCATGTGGTTTTTTTTTGTCATGTGCTTTTTCAAGTCATGTGCAAATTTGCTAGACTATTATTGTTGCTTTTTCAGAAACTGGAAAAAAGACACTTCGTTTGTTATCAATTCCAACACAAAATCTACCTGAAAAATCATGTCAAACATACGTTGCATCAGTCAACAATAGGAAGCCACCTTCTCGCAGGGATAATATCATTGAAACCGTATTCCAAACTTGTTATGTTTATAAGAGTTTCGATGAGCTATACCGCCGTTTGATCCCTCTAAAATTTCTTGAAAACGAAAAATGGACGCTACACAAAATAAAAAATCAAGGAGGTCAATATTTACTCCTGCAATATTCCGAAAATCCATATAAAATTCCGAAATTACCAGATGACCATCCTTTAAACAAAGAATGCTTTTGGTCAATGAGACATATTCTGATAAATGTTCTGTTCGATAAAATTTTTGCGTACGATTTCTGTCCAGGAGTGGAAAGAGAAAATTTAGAACAGTTAAAACACGTGGTACCTTGTGAAAATGAGAAAGAAAATACGCCTTTCACGAGTGCCACTTGGTATCGAACCGAATGCTGTCAGATCCTTTACCCCAACAAAAATAATGAAAGTGCATGCCATAACAATTTGCAATTGATTAAAATGGATAATTCCAAAGTCAGAAAAAAATTATCCAAATCTATAACGACGAAAGTAATTGCTGCTAAAAAGCCTGCGCCATTATCTAAAACTAGTCGCGAAAAAATTGTTGCTGCTTTACAAAACGAAAAGCTGAAATGCAAACAATTAGAGAAAAACGTTGAAACGTTAAAAGCCGAAAGCACCCGTAATAGTATCAAACTTGATTCTGAGTTTGCGAGTGACATTAATGCCATAATCAAAGATCAACCAAGTCAATTTTCCCCATTTATGACACTTTTTTGGGATGAACAGAAAAAATTATTCTCCTTGTCGTCTCCGAGGTATCACCCGAAGTTAATACGCTTTTGTTTATCTCTTACTTCCAAGTCATCATCCGTTGACGACGAGATAAGAAATGCAAAGATTTTGAAGTTACCGAGTAGACGGACATTACGGGATTATAAAAATGCCATTCGGCCGCAAGTGGGGTTTAATTCTGATGTCGTCGATACTATAAAAAACGAAGCATCACAACTCCCAGAAAACCAAAGATACGTTTCGATATCTTTCGACGAAATGAAAATTCAACAAAATTTGGTTTTCGATGAAAATACAGACGAAATAATAGGATATGTCGATCTTGGGGATAAAGAATTGAATTTTGCCACCCTCAAACACATTAACAATGTTGCCACTTACATTCTCGTTTACTTTGTTAGAGGTATCACCTCAAATTTAAGTTTCAGTTTAGGACATTTTGCAACCGATGGAGTGAGTTCAAGCCAGCTAATCTTTACCTTTTGGGAAGAAGTTTCAATATTAGAGCTGACATGCCGACTCAAAGTTATCACAGCATTTGCTGATGGTCTCCCTGCAAATAGAAAGTTTTTCAAGCTGCACGAGAAGACGAGCAATCAAGATAATAATGAAATTATCTATAAAAAAGTGAACTTGTTCGATAAGAGTCGTTACATTTATGTTTTGTCGGATGTCCCTCATTTAATCAAAACAGCTAGAAATTGTCTCTTCAACTCAGGTAAATTCAAGTTTTTAAGATGTCTTAGTTTATTTATTGACACATTTTTCTAGCTGGAACATTTATTCAATGATGACGTCAATAGAATCTCATTTTTTGATAGTCGGCATTGTCCTGTATGGGATGAAGTCATTGTTGTCTCTAATAGATCCCCCCTGCAAATTAAGTTACCTGCGCAGGTCATTCTTATTCAAGGCCAACTCCCTAATACACTTCATATTATAGATTCTAACGTTCACACTATAGATATCTCCAAGCACACCAGCTATACAATCTTAAATATTTTTCTAAAACCTCTCCAAACTACGATTCAAAAATTTCAACTTTTTTCTACCCTCCCCTCCCTCCCCTCCCCCGTTTAGGGATTACTTTGGTGGTGGAGCTCGTAACAAAAATCATTGTTGAAAAATCAATTCCATATTTTGCAGGCTTTGGAAAATCGTGAATTATGTGGAACGATGGCAAAAATATATAATGGGCGCACATAAAACAAGTTTTTGATGATGATATGGGTAGACAGTTGAAACTAGCTCCAAAATTATCCCATGATCATATCTACTTAAACTCATACAGCATAATGAACGTGCGTCTAGCAAGTCAAGTATTGAGTACCACAATTGGGAAAATATTGAGGGGTTATTACCCCGAGGAGACATATGCAACTTCAGAGTTTTGTTTAGTGTTCAACAATTTTTTCGAAATAATGAATGTGAGAAATAAAGACGAATCCAAACACAAGAACGAGTTCATCCAGCCGTTTGAAAGTGCAGATGATTGGGGACTCACCTGGCTGAAAGATGTTTTTTCGCAATATCTTGAAAAATGGAGGTCATGTGTCCCTGACAGGGAGGGTTTCACAAAAATTGAAAAAGAGAAAATGTTTTTATCACGCCAAACACATGAAGGTTTAGTTACGTTCACCAAATCTGCCATTAAATCTATTCAATATATGCTTAGGGATGGGGCAGAACATGTTTTGACAGAAAAAATGAATCAAGATAAACTAGAACAATATTTCAGCAAACAGAGAAGTCTGGAGAGGAGAAATAACAACCCTTCAGTATTTGGAGTCGGCTATGATTCAAACACGATCCGGCCTCAAAAATGTAACGTGTCAATTATCGGTAATTCGAGAAGTCATGTCAAAAGAAAATTGTCATGGGTAGATGTTTCCGAAAAAGAGCTGTCAAAACGTCAAACTAATAAAAACAGTTGCTAAAATTACAAAATTAGTTTATAGACATTATATTCAGAATATAATTAAAGGGTACATTCCATTGTTTCTTAGCCATTTTCTAAATCTGCTTCCTAAAATTTTTTAGGACGTTTCTTAGTTTTTAAGAAATAAAAGTTGCCAAAACGATGAAAAAACTAGTTGGTTGTTTACTGATTGTTCTTACTACAACACTTGTACGACATAAAACTATGTAAATGGAAAAGACTTTAAGCATGGCATAAATAGAGCCATATTTAGCTCAAATTAGCCATCGAAAGTAATTTAAAAAAGAAAAATCTGTAAGGAATTTTCTCAACAAAAATTTGCTATATACATTGTTACTATATACTAAATTTTTGGCTTGTTCAGTTATAGCTTATCAGTTATAACTGGTCTCTTATAGAAAAAAGTGTATAGACTAAAATTAGAAATGGAAGCAAAGTTTCAATGGAAAGTACCTTTCTCTGTATAACATAAATATATTAAATATTTTCAACATTTGATTTATAATTTTGCTGTAGTTCCTTCCAGACTTTTCGTAACAGCTTTTTGGTTTTATTTTTCATTTTCTCTTTCATGCGGTAATTGCAAATCATATCATTAGTATCCGAGAATATTCTTATTTTAAAATACAAATTTAACATCTCTTCCAAAACGAAACCAGCCATAGAATTTTCCAGTTGAATTTCAGGCGACAATGAATCTTCGAATAATTTTAGCATCTGACAATCATATTTCAATTTAAAAACCATTTCATTAAGACCAAATGAATCAGATTTTTTTTGAAATCTTTGGTAAAAGGTTTCTGCATATTCGAAAACAAGAAAACATTTTTCGGTGATACAAGTTAAATCGCCTCATGACAATAACGAAACTAACTTTTGATTTTCTAAAGCTTCTGCTTTAAAATGTCTCAAAATTGTAAATATCTGCTCCTTATAATTTGCGTCATTTGAATTACGATTGTAATTTTTCTTTAACAGATTAAAAATCACATACGCGCCTAAATATTGCAGTGCATCTTTTTTCTTCGGTGTTATATCTTGTGGTAATTTTTTCCAACAACTTCTCTCTCCCTCTTATATATTGGCACAAAACCTGCTTCCCAATCTGAAAGTACATCAAAGAAGTGTATTCCGGTTTAATTCTCTAATGTTGGTCTGATTTCGCAACAACTTCCCCCAAATATGTTGACAAATAGTTGTCATCGTCACCTTTTTCATCAAGCTTTTTGGCTACAGTGGTAATTCTTTCAAAAAAGGATGCGTTGCATACACTCAAGTTATATGTCTTTATATCGTTTCTCATAGCATTCGGATAACAATAATTACATGGCAAGTCATCTCTTGCCTTATTGAACAATATTTCAAGATCTAGCCATGAAATACTGCAATTATTCTTCAGACTTTTCACACGTTTATGTGATTCATTTAAATGACGAACGAGAAGGGTTTTTGACGTAAACGTAGTTTAACATTGATCGCATTCAAATTCACAATCAACCTTAAATAACAGATACAGAAATGATAGCGTACCTTATAAATTCTGAAATAAAAAAAAAGGAAAAGGCTCCAGCTGAGAACTATAGATTCGAAGAGACCTTAGCAGTTTCTAAAAAGAATAGGGCAAGGACATTTATTTAGCTACATTCATTATCATATCCTTACAAAATGCAGTAAAGTAGCTACCCTCACAAACACGAACAAAAGAAGTAGAATCATAATGCAGGCGCAAAGAATAAAAATTACTTTTTCAGCAAAACACCTAACAGCTTCCTCAATTTCTTTTGAGTCATCAGTTATCAATATTTCTGCAAAATTCTTTAACGAATCATTCTTATCAGACAAGATGTTTTGCGAAGCCATTGTTTTTTATTAATTTAACTTCGGTGCGAGCATAAATTTAGACTCCCATTGATCTCGTGATCAAAATAAAATATTCTTTTAACATTCGAGATTTTTGCATTGTAAGAAGCTGTAGCTTCCAGACCATGAAATATCTACGGACTATGTTTGAATAGTAGACATAACAACATAAAACGTACCATTGAGTATGAAAATAAAACAAAACTATCATTTCAAGATGTTCTCTTAAGTTTTGAAAAAGATATAACCACTTCAGTATTTCACAAAAAAACGTTCACTGGACTTTACACAAACTTTAACAGCTTTGCACCTAAATGCTATAAAAATTGAATTCTCAAAACTTTAATTGATCATATATGTAAGATAAACCACACCCAAAAGTATTGGCACAGGATTTAAAATTCATGTCTGATGTCCAAAATCATTTATTTATAAACATATTGAAAACTGTCTTAATAAACGGAGTAAGTACTAAGCAAACAAGACCAAGTACTGGCAGATCGTTTTTTCAAACTGTCATATATAGGAAAATACTCAAAAAGTGTAGAGAAGAAACTATGAAGAATTACACCTAAATTCTGCAAACCAATTTCAATCAAAATCGTTTTCACCTCTTTCAAACTTGGCTCTTTATTTTCAAGCAAAGACAAATTAAGTTAGATGCTTTCTCCAAAACGAAAATGGCTTATAAAAGTTTGTTTGTAGTGACTGTAATGCCTCTTATATTGGAGAATCTTCTAGATGTCTTGCCGATAGAGTTCACAAGCATTTAAGGACAGACAAGAATTCGCATATCTACAAACATTTATATCAGACTAAACATGGACCGCGGAGCTGGGGGGACTTTAGCCCCCCCCACTTTTTGGAAAAGTATTGTTTTTGAACTATAATGACTTTTTGTCTAATACTTGTTGACTTTTTATAACATTTACCAACACACATTTTTGAAAAAAATTGTGCCTAAGAATGTCTCCTGGTTGCCATAACAACCGTGTTGTTCAGCCTTGGTAACCAAAGTTTCGCAAAATTTAGGGACAAATATAAATATTTCTCACATTGTCATGCAATTGAACTGATATAAATGATATTATCTTATTAATTCTAGCAAATTGAAGATATAAGTAGTAAATATTGACCAAGTTTTAATGCTGAGGGCAATTTTGCATAAAAATCCCTGAAAACTAGTTTTCCAGACCTTTCCGACAAATTGATAACGTCATTACATTTTTGATGACGTCATCACTATGGCAATTATGTGGAAGTGTGCAGGAAGGGTTGAATAAAAAGTGTGTAACGTTTCATTAGTATTGCTAATGTAGATCTTGATTTACAGAGGAGGAAATTGGAAGATCAAAAAAGTCAGGGGTATATAGGATTAACTGTATTTACAGGCTGCGATCATCAAAGCAGTCTGAAAACCTCACCATACTTGCGTGAGGGATTGTTTGTCTACTAAAATATGGTTCCACAGTAGTTGGGTTGGAACATTTTTCCTTCTTTTTTTTGAAAGACGTTTTTTTTCAGCTATTTCAAAATAAGTTTTTTTGCATGAACTTCATGTTTGCTTTGTATATTGCCAGTAGTAGGAGTGCATTGAAAAAACAAAATCAGAAAGAAAAAACAAAGAAAATAAAGGCCAAGCATAACGCACATGTTTTCAACATAAATGTCAGATCCTATAGGGGAGTGTAGTTATTTTGCTCAGTGGTTCTTTAAAAATATTCTGGTGGTGGTCTGACAATTGAATGAAGTGAGCGAAGGACACTTTTTCAACCTGGTGGATGTTATATAAAGGTTGGAAAGAGATATTTTGAATAGAAATATATATAACAGAAAAATTATCTTCAGAGAACAAAGTATGCTGTCTTATGGGCGATTTTAATATTAACCTATTGAATGTCTGAAAAAATAAGCTATTTCAAATTTCTATCAACAAATGTGCTCGTTATTTTTCATGCCATATGTCCTTCAGCCAACTAGGCTTACTTCAAATAGTATGACTTTAATTGATAATATTTTTTTAAACTCTATTGAATTTCAAAGGTCATCAGGTAACTTTGAATATTAAATTTCTGATCATCTGATCCAATACTTAATAATTGAAAATTTCGGCAGCAATACAGTAGTAATATTGGTTCTACGTAAACGGAACTAATCAAAAAGATATCGAGTTCATTGATTGGGATTATATACTTAATGCCTCTGACGGGGACATTAACTTTAATAAATTTTTGACACTTTGAACTATATTTTAGATTAGCATGCACCTATAAAAACTCTTTCTAAAAAAGAAATTTTATTAAAAAGTAAGCCATGGGTTAACGGACCAATTTTACATGAAATGAACATTCGAGATAATCTGTTTAGAAGGTATTGTAGGTCGAAGGATCCAACACTGCAACAAAGTAGACACAAAGAATATAGGAAACAACGTAACATAGTCCTTTTTCTCACTAAGCAATCTAAAAGGGATCACTTCAAGAAATATTTTAAAGATAACTATTCTAACATTTCTAAAATTTGGAAAAGGATCAAATGTTTGTACTAGTAAAAAAGAATCCTCTTCTCCTAAAACTGACTTGGACAAAGTCTTTATCATCTTTAATGATTATTTATTTTGTGGGCGTTGATCCTGATATTTCAAAAACTCTCAAACCACTGTCTCAGTCATCTGAATCTTATTTAAAACACCTGAATATTGTGGATTCTCTGAATTTAAAACCTTCGAATGAAGATGAAATTATAAAAATTATAAAATCGTTAGATGTTTCAAAGTCTGCAACCCCTTATAGCATCCCAATTAACATTTTAAAATTTAATGTCTTTAACCTCGCCGGTCCTATATCTCAGTTGGTGAACCAATCCTTTTCTCCAGCTAAATTTCCCTCCATTTTGAAAATTGCAAAAGTTTTACCATTATATAAACAGGGCGACCCATTAAATTGTTTTAACTATCATCCTATATCACTGCTCTCGGTTTTCAGCAAAATTTTTGAGAAATGCAGGTACCGAAGAATGTATCAATTTTTGGATAAACAAAATCTGTTTTATAAACGCCAGTACGGTTTTAGAAGGAAACAATCTACAATCCATGTTTTAATAGATATTATCGAATCTGTAAAACTTGAGTTGGATAAAGGTAATACGGCATGTGCAATTCTAATTGATCGACAAAAAGCCTTCGACACTGTTAATCATGGAATCCTTCTTAGAAAGCTCACTTATTATGGTATTAGAGGTGTCTCATATGAATGGGTTAAATCTTTCCTTACTAACAGAAAATAATTTGTTTCAATTGGCAATAACAATTCATGTCAGAAAACAGTAGTCAGTGGCGTACCACAAGGCTCCACTTTAGGACCACTATTTTTCCTTTTGTTCATTAATGACCTCTGTGTTACTTTCTCTGAGAGGATACCGTTGTTATTTGCTGATGACACTAATATTTCATTCAGTAGCAGTGACATTTTGTCCTTAAGGTCCATTGTGAATCATCAAATGCAATGCATTGTTGACTGGCTTTGTTCTAATAAACTATCAATGAACGAATCAAAAACTGAAATGATTGTTTTTAAATCAGGTCGTACGCTTATTCCAGGCGATTTTCATACTCTATTTAATGGCTTTAATGTATACCCTAATAAATCAGCAAAATATGTTGGAGTAATTATTGATGAGAACCTTTCCTGGCATTCTCATATTGAAAGTATTTGTATAAAACTTGCTAAATCAGTTGGTGTTATATCTAAACTAAGATACTTTACATATTCATCTGTTTGTTTATCTGTTTACTATGCTCTTTTTCATTCCTATTTGACGTATGGCTGTCTTGTCTGGCAATATGCCAGAAAAGATCTTATAGAAAAGCTTTGTTTGTTTCAAAGGACAGTAAACGTATTATGACTTTTTCTCTTCCTCGCGATTCTACTACTCTGTTATTCTTTTTATTACTTATTTTAAAAGTTGATGATATTTTTCAGTATTTAACGCTAAAATTCTTTTGCAATCTCTATAACCATGACATTCCTGTATCTATTTGGTCTTTTTTTACCGTAAACGAAAGAAATAAGGCAATGCACTTCCGGATCCCTACGGTTAGCTCTTCACACTATGGTCGGAATTCATTACGTTTCTCTGGCGTTAAGATTTGGAACCAATTCTGTAAAAAGTACGATTTTAAACCTACTGTATAATCAATAAAAATGATTCCATAATAACAATTGCTTTACTAAATATGCATCATCATCTTGAATAAATTCTCTTTTTGAACTTTTTTATTCTCATGAAATATTCTCTACTAATTTGTGTTACTTTATTTTTATTTTATTTCCATTTTATAATTTTTTATTTATTCATTTATTAATTTTTTTTTATTATTTTTATTATTTTTTTTTTTTTAGGATTCCCATTAGAATATTTTCATATTTTGGAATCCCTTTCGACACATGTTCCTTGTAATTTTATTTCTCAGTCATTTTTTTTTTCTCTGCATGTTGTATATTGTATTTTCATCTCACTTGCTACTTCTTCTGAAGTCTCTGTGACAATTTTCCCACCAAAATAACTTTCGCTCCATTGAAGATTTTTCATAAACAAGTAGGACTGGAAACGAATATGAAAATCCGTGAACATACCTATTGGTAATAATTTCCCATACAGATGCTGACCGAAGTACATCAAAAAATGAAAAAAGCCACCGCCAGAACCTCACTTCTTTGGAAAGCCTTGACAAACTGATTCCCTGTTCTTCCATTGGAAATTGATTGATTAATATTGTAATGAGTTCAAATCAATTATCTAATGGTAGTAATGGGCAAATATATTATTATTTACTCTAATGGTTTCACATCTTTCTTGCAATTTTCTGAAGTGCTTTTTTTTCATTTCCACGAAAACTAGGGTCTAATACTGTATTTTTTTTCCGTTTTTCAGCAACAAAAGCATTAAAAGCAAACTGCCTGAAAACTATACTAAGCAGTCAACCCCCAAAAGATCTGTTGTGTAAGTAATTGAGTAATTTTGCAAAATAATATTTATCTTTTTTCCTGGCATTTTAACAGTTCCATTTGCATTCCTTGTTCACACAGCTGACTAGTACATGAAATGCCTTGCTTTTGTCCTTTCTGTTACGTATTAAAAACATCAATCAGCTCAGTACAGGCATCAAACCAACTTTGCTGCTGCCACTGCGGAGAAAGGCTTAATTGATTGTGAATTTTCCAATAAAGTTATTGCAAACATTTTGGAAAAGGCATTTTGGAGAAAAAAGCTGGCTGTAATGAATGTCAAGTCAAAAGCCATATCCTTAAAAGAGAAGACATGTTTAAGCAAGAAGGTATTTAAAATGTAAAATGCTAGAAAGATGGAAACACTAGAAAAAGGTAGGGAAAGAATTCTGACGATGAGTTTTTAAATATCTGTACCACTAATGCTTATTTATAGAGCTGGGGAAAAATATTTGATTGCAAGTGCCCACCAAACCAAAGAAATGGGCCAAAATTGTAATGAATTGTGAGCACTTGCAGCATTTGTTTAGTAGAAGAGAATATTCAAAAGATTTGAATATACTCAAAATAACTTATTTCCCTTCCATTAAAGAAAGAGCCACCACATCTCTCATGGGTGTTTAGGTCCTCCCAGCAGCAAAGGTCCCCCCAAAAATTGTATTTTTTCTTAGCCTCCAACTAATACATGCTAAAAATTTTTTGAGTTCCCCCCCAGATTTCCGGGGGGGGGGATGCGTACCATGTTATGTGTCTTTTTTTTTTTTTTTTTTTTTGGGGGGGGGGGTAGATTCCTCTCCTCCTCAATATCTTGAGATCCACAAATAGAAAACTGATAAAACTTTGCATCATAGTAGACACCAACTTATTTTGAACACATTGGTACCAAACTTATCATATTTATGCATCCATATTTACTCAGTAGATTGTCAAAACTTGGTGGTTCGGAGGCCAAACATTCACAAGCAATCCAAAATGGACCAAAAGAAATCTGCAAAAATTTCTGAACGCGAAGATTTCTGACTTTAAAGTATTAGCTACCTTGACTGTTAATTTGAGGTAAAATGCAACACTTTAACCCTATTCAGGCCGGGCTTTTGAGGTCTCAAATGAGCCAGGGGGGGGGGCACATTCCACCCCCCCTCTAGAACTTCTGAGCTACTAATCCAATTACAATGAAACTTGGTACATTATTAGAACAACCTTTTGTGAACATTTTGGTACCATTTTGGTTTCATGACGTCATCAATATGTGATGACGTCATCATTTTTCTAAAAGCACCAATGAAAATTTACTAATATTTTAGCCAAAAAGGTCCAATTTTCGACAATCCATATCTCAAGAACGAAAAAAGGTTTTTTCATGCGGTTTTCAGCAAATGTCTATTGATTCTAAGTACTTTGAAGATGTCTAGAAAAATTTCAGATATTCATACCGGAAATCCGATTTTTTCCGGAACTGGACCAAAAAATGGCCTTACCGATGGTAAAAAGGGCATGGCTACGCCCAAAATGGGCGTACTCACCCAAATCTTTTTTCACCAAAATGTTCCTATATAAATTTTAGGAAAAGTCATAAAGTTTCTTTGCTTCTTCTTTTGTAGTTCCTGAGTAATTAGCGATAATATGGCAAAGTGGCGGAATCCGCCCCGCCCCCGGCCTGAATAGGGTTAAAGATGGCTGTTTGTGGGTTGTGTTTAGGTGACCGTCGTAAGGAGTTTTTTTAGTTAGACATTGATCATAATTTTGGCAGGGACCTCTGCTACTGGTCGTTGTTATAAAGGTGACCGTTGTAAGGTGGTGACCATTAGTGGAAGTTCCATCGTATAGTTTCAAAACTTCTTCCCAACTTTATGTTTCGTGGTAAAAAGGAGCTTTTTGTATTTTGAGGCTGTATTCAGTGTTCATTAGTCAACGGTTTTAGCTAACTAAGGCCTCTGCTACTGCTATGGATAATCTGAGTTGAGTTTTTATCTATTTAGTACTGATATTTTTAGGTTGGTTGAGAAATTTCGTTTGTATGTACCAAGAAAACCCTCCGATGGCAGTTATACTGATTTCAGTAACAATAAAGGCATAGAACTTGAAAATCCCTCCTCACCGTACCTGGTGTCGCGCCATCACTCTACAAAGAGATCTTTTCTGAAGCACAACAAATTCAAATCAATCACCAGTCAATTGTTCGTGGCCCAACAGAGTGTAATTTGTATTTTGTTGCAAACAAATCGAATCCAACCCGTCCATTTGAGGTTTTATATAAACCAACGTCATGTGCACTCATCTGCAAATCTGACCTATATTTTAGATACAAATCTTTCAAAATATGTGCACATACTATATCCACTGCGATGAGGTTAGAGGTGCTCAAAAAATGTATCCAATCGAAACTAAGAAAAATGATTCTATCGACATAGAATCAATAGCAACTGTATTTAAGAAGCAAAACACTGTTAAAAATCTTTCCAAAGCACACAAAAACAAAAAGGTGTAGCAAACAGTGTTCAACTCAAAGTACGGAAAATTATTCCCTCACAGCCCCTGATAAACCCCAGCAACACAGCTGTGGGACTAAATTACTCAACACAATCGATGCAAGCTCCAGGAAGAAATTCTACGCCAATTGCCACACTTGTTGTCTCTCCTGGACTTACACAGCAAAGTAGTGTCGTTGAACAACTTAACGTATACAACCCAATCCCGCTCCAAGCACATACATGGTATCGTTATTATCTTATGCACATAAGAATGTCAAATCATGCTTCTCTTGCAATGGAAACTTTTTCGAGAATGGATACCCAGATCCACCAGTAGATCTAATTATCGTAGTGAAAACACGAAGAGTTTATTTTGATTCGAAACACGTTGAAAAATGCAGTCGAAGGAAATGAAAAATGTATATTTTTATGTCAATTACGCATGCAAAAGGCGGCATCATGAGTTATTGCAGCCAAGGTTTTTGCAAGTTCAGGCTAAATTGTTACCATCAATAAATCTGGAACATCGAAACGAACTGACATCGTTCGAAATATTGTCTTGAAGAAAGTGATATATTTCACAGTTTCGTTTTGATATGTATTTTGAATTTGATTATGTTGTATCTGGATTTTTTGTGAACGTTCATCGAGAAAAATAAAGTTTCATGAAAAAATTATTTGCTTTAAATTTACAACTCTTTTTTACTTCGTTAGTTGGGAGAGACGTAATGATAGCCCCACTTTCATTGTCGATATTAGAAAATTGTAAGAAGCCCGGGGATTGCACTTGATAAGCTAAATGTTGGATGGTTGATCGCCTTGACGCACAGCTGTGTACTAAATCTATTTAGCATGACCTTCTTCAAGATTATCTTAGGGTGTAAAACTACAACATATGCTCAACAACTAGAACTCTTGATTATATCGGATCGGAATCCCCCCTCCACCTAAAAGCTCAGAAACTCCAAACACTATTGATTTCAAACTTTGCACATTGTGCAGAGCGTACTTAATTGACTCAATTAAGTACGCTCTGACATTGTAAGCACAATGAGACAAATTTGGTATTGTGACGTCATTGTCAAATACTATATTTTCCGAAGATGGTCCAAAAATAGGGAATACAGATGTTCAAAAGAGCGGCTAACATTGTACCTGTGGGTGTTGTCATGAAAAAATGTTTTCACCAAAATATTTCTAGTTAAAATTTGTTCAAAGTCATAAAATTTCATCACGCATACATTAGTGGTATTTTCGTTATGAAAGAAAGGGCTTTGTGGCTTTCTCCCCCCCCCCCCGCCGGAAGAATAAGGTGAAATCATTTATTCTCATTTCTTTACTTTCGTCAGGAAATTCCATGGATATTTTCTTATCAAAGATCAAGAAAAATGAATAATTTTTTTTTCTTCGTCTACATAAAAGAAATCTTTTAAAAATGGTCATAAAAGTAATTTTTTCCCTTTGAAAATAGTCATAATAGAAATATTTTATTTTCAAAATAAACATAAAAGAAGTATCTTCTTTTCAAAATAGTGTAAGCAGAGCGGCTCACTTTTACCAATTTCTTTTAACGCAAACAGTCCTTTTTTGGGGGAAAAGGTTCATCCCCGCCTTTACAAATGAAATTCGGGGTAAACAAACATTTTACTATGGAAGCCAAGTATTCCAGTAGGTAAATTAGAAAAAATCTGATAGTGCTCTTTAACATTTGTGAAAGGAATGATGACCTCCAATTTTATCTCCAAAATTACTATCCTGAGTCCTCGCCCCCAATTCCAAACTCTAAGAATCCGACTCCAAGCTCCAGGCTACAAGGTCCAAGCTTCAGGCTACAAACTCCATGATTCAGGCTCCAGGATCCAGGGTCCAGACTGCAAGCTCCAGAATCCAGGCTCCAGATTCCAGCCACATATTTCAGCTATGCCACATATTTCAGCAGTTTTTTCTTTCCTGTTCATTACTATTCACAAAATTTAAAATTATCAGTTTCTAAGTCCTTATGTCTATGCTTGAGTAGTACCCACCAGTGAAATCAATAAAATAAACAGTCATTTTCCGTTTGAGAAACATGGAAATTTTCTGCTTTGAAACATTGCATAAACACATGGTCTGAATAAGTATAGTGCTTTAGAGGAAACTGATGCTGAAACGTTGCTGTTTCCTTTAGCGATAGATATATTGTCGGTAAACATCATGTTTCACAATGATTTTGTATTGCTTAGAGGAAACATAGGTATTATTTGGCGCGCCAATTTTTCCAGGCGATATAGATGGAGAATTTGCAGATTTGGAAACTGATAAAAATGCTATAGAACTAGGACCTTCACCTACCTATGTCTTTACTTTCATGATAAACTGTTACTGTTTTCAAAAGAAAATATTTCTCCTGACAGAGTTTTTCATTGGTGCAAAAACCAACATGATATGAAAGGTGACCGGAAGATCTATTTCATAAGTGACCTTTCACATTTAATTAAAACAATACAAAATAAAATAAAAAATTCTCACGGTCGCAATCGTACAAGAAATGTCATTTCAACTCTATTGTTGACCAAAACTCTTATATTTTAAACAAAAAAGAAAAATAAGCAATGCATAAAATGCACATGTATAAAATCATGAAGCCAGTTTTATAGTTTGTAATGAACATGCCTCCATTTACTCAACCCTACTTCCTTTTTTTCCTTTTCTGATTGCATGGAAGAAAATATGTAATATTTTACTTCCTGCAAATAATGTCTCCATCTCCATACTTGTCGTAGTTGAATGGGCTTTCAATAAGCTGACAGCATTTCGTAGACCTGTACGAACAGGATTTTGTCATAAATCCAGAGGAGCATATCAACCTAAGTCTGAGATTACGAATGCATGTATAACTGGCAGCTCAAGTAGGCTTACCTTTTTTATTTGATATTTATTGTTATTCACTTATTAGTCTGCTTATTTGAATTACCTCTCATGGTTTGTTAACAAACCATGAGAATTAGCTTTGTTTGTGAAACAAAGGTATATATATTGTTGTTTCTTCCAATAAGCTCTGAGTAGAAGTTGTGCCGAAGCTTTTGCATCATAAGAGCAGGATTAGACCAAATTGATCGGGAACTGGAGCAGAAAGTCGATAAATTTTTTGCCTCTCTTAACGTCAGCTCAACATTTGAAAAAAGTGTATCATCCTTGAAATTTATTCTCTTTTTTCTTTCTTGTGAAATGCGTATCCACAATCTTAAAAAATAGTTGCTGTAGCTTGCACTATATTTTTACGTTTTTTTCAATAGCATTCAATTATTCTTAAGCACGTTATGATTATTTAGTTACGAGAATTTGTTTTTACTTATTTCTCACGCCCGTATGAAATGACAAGATCGTACTACAGAAATTATTAGAAAGAGTAATTCAACCCCTTTCAATGACGAAACTTCCCGTCAGTACTGTGGTTTTCAACAACCAGAATTACTCTGGGCTTCCAAAAAAACTGTATTGGTAGCCCAAAAGTAATGGCAATCTGACAAATACCAGTTTCTCAAATCATCGAAATTTTAAATTACTTTAAACTAACAAGTGAACAAAATAGACAATTAATTTATCCCTTTCAACACAAGTTAAAGCATAAGAGGATACAGATAAAAAAATTATGCTCAGGATAAAATTTATTGTCATGATGCCATTGACAGTGTTCTGTAGGAAAAAAAGTTCGCTAATTGAATTCGTACCGACTTGCTTAATATCTTTAGTCCAAAGAAGATACGTTTTCACGCTAATCTATTTGTAAATGGCTTTCAATTATACTTAATTTTATCCATACTATTTTGTCTTTACCCTACTTTTTGTGCATTAATTACGTTCAGGGTGGCCACTCACTTTTTACACTTGAATTCCAGGAGTTTTCCAGGAGCATTCAAGGACTTTTTTATTTTTTCTACAAGTAATTTTGAATACCAAAAGTCAAAAATATATTTTTAACCAGTGTTAAAAGTTGACATTTCGATTTCCTCATTTTATTATTGATGTACAGTGGAACTTCTTTAAAGTGGCCACTTGCGGGACTAGCTGTTTTATCTGCTTTGGAGAGTTTTCATTATATTAGTTTACTATTGCACTAAGGATCTTCTGCAACAAAGACCTTTGTCTGCCTTATGGAGGTGTCTACTTTAATCCTAGTTTTCTATGTCTTATATCCGTTTTACTAATAAATTAAATCGTTGTTAAAACAATTATGATAATTTCGAAAAAAAAAAAAACAATAGCAAGCTGGACTTCATAAACAGAAGAAAATTGAAACAAAGAATGAGAATTCTTATTTTATAACGAGAAATTCGTACTGAATCGACAGAACTTTAAAAGAAAAGAAAAAAGCGTTGCTGAGTGTGAGATATTTTCGAATCCAGAGAAAGTAACAGCGCTTTCAAGACACTATTCTAAGAAATGCAAAACGACAGGGCATTATTTTTTTGATATTTCCATATAAGCCCCAATCGACTTCACCATATTTTAGGGCTCGTTAGAGATCAAATTGCAAAACAAGGAACTTCCTTTAGAAAATCATTTCCAGAGGCTGGTTAATTGCCAATAACCTTATGTTTTCTAGCTTCTGGAGAGACACATCAATCTCTATCTTATAGCTACCGACTTGGGAGAAGCACTGTTTCTAATGTTGTAGCAGAGACATATCAGTCAATATACAATGCCTTAAAAGATTGGCACTTGAAAAGACCTTATTCTGTCAATGATTGGAAGCAAATAGCAGAAAGATAGGAAGAAGTATGAGATTTCCTCATTTTTAGGCGCAATCGATATTTATATTCAGTGCCCTAAGTTAAGTGGAACTTTGTATCACAACTACAAAGGATTTCTTACCATGGTCTTATTGGTTGTATGCGATGCTGATTAATTGGTTCAGGTTGTCTAATTTTGGAAGGTATAGGAGAAATAACGACAGTGATATTTCAGCTGTAATTTTTCACCATTGCTTTATTTTCTACTTGGTGATGACATTTTTCCTCTGAAAAAATGGTTACTTAAACGTTACCAAGGAAAGAACTTAACTGAAGAACTAAACATGTTTAATCATTGTCTTTCCCGAGGAAGTCGTGTTCATTGAAAACGCATTTGGTATCTTATCAGAAAGATGGAGAATATTTCATATAATGAAATGGAAAACCTTATTTAAACTCAATTAATTACAAGATAACTAAGGCATGGCTAAAAATGCTAGCCTATTAATCAGTCTATAAGGGCCTGTGTTGCACATGTTGAACTTTATGTTTTGGCAACACTTGTGTTTCATAACTAAAATAACGCAACCTATGCCAAGAATTGGTTTATTGATTTCACAAACGGAGATGGAAGCCATAACTTGGGCGAATGGCGAGATAGAGAGGTGGCACATGAATTTAACCACATTAGAGCAACTCGTGGGAATCGGCACCATTCAGAAGTAGTTCAAATGCATAAAGATATCAAGGACTACTTGAATTCTGATATCTGGAGTCTGCCTTGGCAATATGATTATATTAGGTGAAGATACAAAAATGAAGAAAGTTATAGACACACTCATTTATTGTACACAAAATTCCTTTTGCTTATAACTATATCTTCATAGTACATTTATTACAGAGATTATAAATATTGTCATAAATAAATCCCCATTTTAAGACTGAAACATGTTGTTTGGTTGCATTGGTGATGGATAATTAAGTGATGTATTGGGTGTAGCTTCTGTAAAATTAGATACAGTACGACCACTGTGAAGCCGAATAAGACCTATTGAATTCATTCTTGGTAATCTTCCATGTGCCAGCATTGTCTGGTATGTGTGACTTGCAATATTTGTGTTGATAGGAGTTCTGAGAGAATTCATCTCATATTTGATATATTATGTTGCTTATTTTATGTTTCATCATACATTACTTGATTTTACTGACCTTCAAAGGGAAACTGAGACTGTTTGCCAAAAGTAGAAGTTGCCATCTCCTTTACCTTACTATCTTCCCCTAAATCCTTGTCTATGCGGTCCAGAGTACATAAGTCTTTTTCATCTATTGCACTAAATTTTACTTTCTTTTTCCTTTTCCTTTTATTTTCCATTCTCTTAAGACTACACTTTTGGCTGCTTTGTTTGGTTGTCTCTTCATCTTTTGCTTTACTCTCACAAGATGCGTTAATAGCCGTTGTCTCTTTCTCCTGATTGGTTGGTGTATCTAGTATCTTATGGTAGTCATCATTATCCTCGGTATCAACATTTTCGTCCTGTATGAAATTTGTGCAACCTATGTTTGTGCCACGGATTTGTGCCATAGATAGTCTTCTATTTAGGAGACAAAATCATACTGCTAAAGATCTCTTTCAGCTTTTTCGACTAAGGTGGGCAATGTTCCCGACTGATCAGCATTTTTAAGTCCAAGTCGCTTCACCATGTAATATTGTTTTACCCTCATAAAACAACTTGGGGCTTCTCCACCCTAAGTTAAAAATAATAAAAAACAAGATTCAATACCATTATTTTCCTAGTGTTCTACCCTTGTTCATGCTTTTTCATAAACTAGGAGGAAAGTAATAATACTTAAGTGCAAGTCTCCAATAAAGCTGTCTTGATATGATGTGACATTTGCAAAACCATATTCTCCCATACCTGGGTTGTTAAGGATCTTGATCTTGTTAAAAAATTGAGAACATCTAATACTCATTCAAATGTGGATGAAAAGTCAAGAGCCAATACTGTATCATCCCATGGGTTTTCAGCAACATCTTTTTTCTTGTACCGTTTATGCGTCTTGTCGAATATCCTTGGATATTGACTAACTAATTCAATGGCTGTAGAGATTGTAACATTAGTTTCTAGTTCATCTTGTGCGATGAAAAGAAAATGCGATGATGTGTAAGTTGCTATGGCAATGAATTAATTAGAATTCCTTTCATTTCAAAGCACCGAGAAAGCACACCAAGAAAGTGTTCCTTTTTTGTTAGTTTTTGAAACAGTTTATAATAGTAAAAAAACGCAAAAGTAAGAAATTTAACGGGTTAAAAACTATATCTGAACCCCTTCTCAGAGATCATGGGTATGGGCCAGTAGCAATATGGTTATCAATATCCGATAGGGTGTTCTTAATGACAGAAGATTGAACCTTTTGGGATTTACTCTTGAGTGCTTTAGTATATAGCAACTTTCAAGTGACGTTGTATGCCTGAGCTCAACCAAAATCAAATATAGTTAGAAAGCTTAACATATAGCAAAAGCACCAAAAGCACCCAGAGCCAATGGCATTAACCAGTACACCACGGCGACCCAAAGGCCAAATGTGTGTCTCTATTTATTTTTATTAAGTTTTATTCATTAATAGTCCGTCAACAAACTTTTGTCAACCTTTGTTCTCTATAGAAGGCTCTCTTTTATTTTCACAACTACTTCCTGTTTAAGAACGTGACCCTTTCTAGTTCTATCTAGAAAAAGCTAATTTAGAGAAACCAAATGTATCAATTTTCCCAATTTCAAAAAACACTTATTTATGATCATGTCCATATATTCAAGTATTGACAAGTCAAAACATGTATTGCAAAATTTACACTTCAATTCCTGGAACTATATTTTCTGGAGTTTTCCGGCAATTTTTTAAATTTCCTCATTTTCCAGGAGTGTTTTCCCGGAGCATATGCTGATTCCAAGACATTTAAGGAATTTCCAGGAGTTGCCAGTAGCAGTGGCCACCCTGACGTTGCTTACCTACAAAAAATAAAGTGACTACAAGAGAGAGCTTTAAGAATATTCTGCAAAGATAAAACCTCCTCCTTTTGAAGATTTATTGATAAAATGTAAATGTGAAACAACTCATTTGCAAAATTTAAAAATCCTTTTAATGGAAATGCCAAAGTTGAAAATTGGGAGGCCCAAGATATTTTGAACAACGTGTTCCCTCTCTCCACGCTAAACCTTTCCTATAATCTCAGCAATAAAAAAGAATTCGAATGCAGGCCAATGCGGTTAGAGCATTATGGAAGGCAGTTTATAAACGCATTAGGGACTAAGTTATGGTCTGAGCTTCGCACAGTAATAAAAACCTCCAAATGTTTATCTGAATTCAAAACTAAATTGAAAGATAAAGTCATTCAATGTAAATGTCATCTTTGTAAACCTTACATAAATCAAATTGATTTCTTCGAATAATGAATTGTAAAATTTGAGATGTCTCTCTCTCTCTCTCCATTTTATGCTTGAAGAAAATGAAACAATACTGTAAATCAAGTTCATGATCCTGCAGCAGTATTATACTGCATTTAAGTTCATGAATTTTGTTTTTAGTATATTTACGTTTGAAGGATATGCCCGTTAAAGCTTTTATATTTTGTGATGAAAAAGAAAAAAAATTATATAAAAAAGTTGCAATTTGTTGATATGCTGTAAGTAATAACTAGATAAGTTGACTTTTATTAGCGAGGTGCTAAGTCGAGCTATACATGTTGTACATTTGTCCACTATAAATAACAAGAAAAAAAAGTGTTCCTTTTGATTAAAAAGTGTGGGAAGATTATTAATTTTTTTCTGTAAAAAGTGGAATAAACTATTTTTGCTTTTTTACACTTTTGCAATGAACAGTAAGCCAGCTAAAAACTTTACATCAATAAAAGTAGAAAGAGCGCTCCTACTTATTACCTGCTGTAAGTTATCGTTTCATATTTTTTTTCTTTTCTTTGTGAAATAATATTAAATATCTAAGTGTTCCTTTAATATCTTAGATTCATGACAAAACTTGTATCTTTTCTTGTCGCGCTCTTTGGAACAAAATTGAATGTAAAAAGATAAAAGAAAAGTGTGACTGTCTTGATGAAGCGATGTGCAAAATTGCAGGGCTAGAATTCATAGTGTCATGTCTAACTGGTACAACAACGCATGGTGGTAGTCAGAGAACAGAAAGTCGCCCGAAAATATCCTATTTTTTGTTGTTCAAAAAGTATGTTTTAGCATGCGAGAGTTCGGTGTTCAGTGCGATACATGACGCAGGGATAGATGCGACAGTTTCACAAATCCGAAAAATATCTAAAAGTAAAGACCCTATATTGCAGTGTTTAAAACAAGTTGTGAAGGTAAGCACTCCCGGATAGTCTTCTGTCACAGAGAGTAAAAAGTAAAATATAGACAAAGATATAATTTTTTTTCCTAGGACCACAATAGCAGTTACGGAAAAGATATTATCCAGGCAAGTGGATCAAGTAGAACTGTGAAACACCTTGTCATATTGTCGCAATTGAGCCGAATATTGTTAAATATTTAGAAGTTGCATGTGATAACTTGAAATTAGAGGGTTTAATGTTAACGTACATGAACGTTGAAAAAGCTAAAAACACCAAACTAAATATCGAGCCAGCAACAGGTCAGTAAGTAAATTCACATTGGAAGTGACTCTAGTGGAATCAAATTTTTATTTCAACTTTCTTTGCCTTTTTAGGGCTGGGTAAAGCCCTGCAAACTGTTAAAGGTGTTTTGGGAAAGTGTGGACATGCCTTACATCGAGGTGAAATATATAAACGAGCCGAATTGGGTAAGTCAATCATTACCTGCGCTAATGAAGCTGAAATGGTTGAGCAGTACATATAAAAGAGATATTACATATATACTTCTAATTATAGGTGAATTTGCATATGTTCCTATATGGTCAGTAGAGCAGTACCTCCACGTTCTAGTAACAAACCCAGAAATTCAAGATGATATCATCAACCATTTGCCGTGTCTAACAAGAATGCTTTCTCATAAATATACCACGGTATGTTCAATAAGTCATTAATTAATAATAGTCAGATTGATTAAATGTAACTAAAAGCAAATACAAAATAACTGGTAAAAAGTACGATCTTTAAGCTTAGGAATGAGCTCATCTCATACATTGGCAAGCACTAAATTTTATTGAAAAAGATGGGATCTAATACCACTAGCCACCACAGACATAAATTCATATTAGACATGTTGTTGGCCTCTGCTAAATTACAGTGCTCTTACACGCAGGCATGTGGGAGGCCTAAGTTTAAATGAGGTCTGTGGTAGGCCTGTGGTAAAATACAGTGTTTTGACCGAGAGGCCTGTAGGCCTGTGGTTTTTAGATGTTCGGTTATTGACAATTTCCAATCTCGCAATGACACCATCTCATACCACAGGCTTCCACAGGCCTAAGATTATATGAGGCCTGTGGTAGGCCTGTGCTAAAATACAGTGTTTTGACCGAGAGACCTGTAGGCCTGTGGTTTTTAGATTTTCGGCTACTGACAAGGCACTATCTCGAAATGACGTTATCTCATACAACAGGCCTCCACAGGCCTAATCTTATATAAGGCCTGTGGTATGAGGTGACGTCATTTTCAGATTGTGAATTGAGAATAGCCGAAAATCTAATAACCACAGGCCTACAGGCCTCTCGGTCAAAATACTATATTTTTTCACAGGCCTACCACAGGCCTCATATAATCTTAGGCCTGTGGAGGCCTGTGGTATGAGATGACGTCATTGTGAGATTGTAAATCGTCAATAGCCGAAATCTAAAAATCACAGGCCTACAGGCCTCTCGACCTTAACACTGTATTTTACCACAGGCCTCATATAATCTTAGGCCTGTGGAGGCCTGTGGTGTGATATGATGTCATTTTCAGATTGTGAATTTTGAATAGCTGAAAATCTAAAAACCACAGGCCTACAGGCCAGTCGGTCAAAACACTGTATTTTACCATGGGCCTACCACAGGCCTATAAAATACTTAGGCCTGTGGAGGCCTGTGGTATGAGATGGCATCATTCCTAGTGTTTTTTTCAGAGGTTTACTTGATATATCTTTGATCAATGTGGCTATATTAAACTTTCAGATCTTGTTTGCTGCTAACTAGTTCTAGTTTTCACGTTTAGTAACTAACTCGAATGTCTTCTGCTTGTTTTAAGATTGTAGAGACACTCGAATTCAATTACGATATCATCGAAATTTGTAACGGTATGTTATTAAAATTATCAAGCTGATCATTTATAAAGACGCCTCTTGATAAATCGGATGTTGGAAAAGTATCTCCCAGATCCTTTGCTAACTTTAAATACAAGGGCAATCAAGATGGTGGATTTTTTGAGATGTTTGTAAGAAATAGCTTCAGAGATAAATCAACAATGATTAGTTTTCTCAATAAGTTGTACCAATGCTTACTATTTGGACAACTTCCACATAAAACAAGAAAGTTGGTGGTTTGCGGTGATGCCAACTCTGGTAAATCTTCTTGGGCCAACCTATTTTTTGGCCTATTACCCTGCTCAAAGATTGTGTCAGTAACTAAGGAAAAAACGTTTGGTTTATCAATGGTAGAAAATGATACGGAACTAATTTTTATTGACGAGTGGTGTGAGGAGACGATGCCTGTGGACTTTGTAAAAATATTATTTCAGGGTGGTTACCTAGTAAAACCCATGAAGAACCAAACGCCAGTGAAAATAGACAACAACGCTGGAATATTCATCAGTTGCAATCACCTTCCTGATTTGTTTATGACAAGGGCAATTGCTAATACAAACTCGGATGCCCCAAACTGGATCAAAGAAAATGTGATGCAATGCCTCGCCTGGATGGTAAGGATGATTAATGAAATCATCACCAAAATTGCGGCTGAAGATCTTTTTTTTTGGCTTCAAGAGTATCAGTGTGCGTCAATATCACTGGAGAATGAATCAGCTAAAACTGAGATAAACAAAATACTCTCATTATCGGCTTCCGATATATCCACATTAAATATTGAAGACGAAAAAGAGGAAGAAGACCATTTAACTTAGGAAGAATATTTTAACGAACTTGAAAACAGGAATTGCAATAGCATGAATGGTTTGGGAGATTAAAGTTCCTCCTCCGAAGAATCTAATGATGGTAACTACAACCTTATATTAATTTTTAAATAGTTATGCTACCAGTATTTTTCTTCAGCCACATGTATCTTGTTCTCCTTTGTTCAAGGTACAGATGTAGAAGTTACAAACCATCATCCATCAAAAACGGTTTTTCGAAAAAGCAACATAAACGGAAAACTTTAATTTTAAGGAAATACGAAACTGTTTGTTAGACAACATGGGGTATAACTACAGTGATCTTGATGGCATCAAGTACTTGAATTGGGTTAGGAAATTTGAAAAATACAAACCACTCTCTACATATGTTTTGCCCGACCCAAATTTTGACGCTTGGTTGTGTGTGTCAGGTAAGCAAATAACAAATAAAATTCTATTATGCGGCATGCTAGGCGATATCCTTATTTGGAAATAAAAAAGAAACAAGATTATGACGATAACCTTATTTGGAATTGTTACTTCACAATTAATGAAAGCATCATACAAATTGAAAGCCTGAGATCGCTCATTCGTATTATTTTAGGAAAATCGAGAGCAGTTTTTGACAAGGAGAAGTATTTTTTAACTTACCCAGCAATGCACAAAAAGTCATTAGATATCAGACTGAAATGTGGTTTACACCCAACTGAACGTGATAACACATGGCAAGTTCCGCTGGAGCACAGACTGGGCGCAGTATCTGCAGAAAAGAGGTAAATATTTATGCATACTTTATACTGTGAATACATTATCAGTTATAATATGTAGATCATGTGTTATCTACAACTTCTCTGAGAAAAGTATTGTTTATAATAGGAATTGCCAATTTGATGACGCTTGCAGTTCTAAGAAAAGGTGAGTGGTAATGTAATAATATGATATCAATACTTTTGTTTTGTGTGTTATCTATATATTTTTTTCATTGTCAAATATGCTTACTTTAGAGAGAGAGTACCCAGTATTACAGAAGCGACCATAAAAGTGCGCAAGTTGACTGAAAAACATCTAAGGTAAATATATCTTTATGGTCTAATATTCACAATTTTGTAAATGTTTTATCTCTTTGCACGTTTTAAAAATGTATTACACATTACTGGCCAACTCGAACACACGTTCTCTAAGTGATAAGACTTGATATTCGGCAAACAAAACTTCAATTACAACATCCGCGAATACAGAAAAAGCAAAGGTTAATTTCTCCAGTAAAAGGTTGGTGTCAATCTATGTAGCTTCCTATATGTTCGTTTTGTTACACTTATCTTATTATATATCTGACTAACCTTTTCTCAGCATATCAATTTTGTTTTGGTAAAGCTCTTTGACATATATATTTTATTTCAGAAACAATGTTCTAACAAACGAAACGGATCACACGATTGCAAAAACTATTGAAGAGATAGCAGATATTGCTGCATGCCTATCTGATCTTGTGGCAAGTGTTTGCAGAGAAGCGTCTGCAAGCATTTCCAAGACATGAAAGAATTAGAGAATTCAAATCTGTGCAAAATGATTGATAACAAATCTCCAATGAACATATATTGAATTTTTGTTGTCTGCTTGAGTCTGGTTGTCTGTTAACCTCAGCATCTACTGTTGTTCTTCTCTATAATTCTTCAATTTTATGAACGGTAATCTTGATCTTTAACATTATGAACGCATTCTATAACCAGCCCGACAAGCCATATTATTCCCTACTCTTTCCTTTGAAAATGGTATTTTCTTATAAGAAGCTGTAATTTTGGATATTATTGGTCTGGAAATATATTAGACTCTAGGTAAGAGAAAAAGAAAACGTTTATGACAATAATTTTTTACACCCACAAAAGTAGTATATTCAACACCAATTCGACTATATTAAAGATTGCAACAAGTATAATACATACATGAACTGAACAACGATCAAAAGTTTTTTTGTTTAGCTCTAACAGCCAAAGTACTGTTTTTTTCTGGAGGGATGAAACTTGAAAACTGGATCTTTGAGTATATCTGACCATTTTAGACCATGGGGCAGGGGCCATATTGGTATCAGAAAAGAGACAAGCTGATTCATACATCAAATGAAAGATAAATCCATATGGAATGAGAAAATAAATGTTAACATACGCCTATCCATCATTAACATCCTAAAAATTTCTCAACTCCAATCAATATGAAAGCTTTCCTAAAATGGGAAAAAAATTAGCAATTAAGCTTTTCTTTAATTACTGTTGGCTCCTAAGATATGGAACTTAGTAGTTTTGTTCCAATTGCAAAAAGTATCATCTAGAGTATATTTTAAAACAAGGATGACGTCATTTTGACGTCATGTCGTTGAAAATTTGACGTCATATCGTTGAATTTTGACGTCAATTTGACGCCACTATATTTTTCTCCTAGGTTTTGCTATTTTTATCT
>JANSTP010276369.1:0-10003 GCA_025330745.1 Cladonema radiatum | reverse complement strand
CTATTTAATTTGAAAGTATTCTTTAAATTTTTTAAAAAGTATTTATAAAGTGCTTTCCCGATAAAATTTCTCATTAAGAATAAGGTAAGTCTAATAGTAAGTATCAGTATTGATTATATTTATCAAAATTATTTACTTTCAGCTCATTTTCTTTGATTAAAAAAAATTTAAATAATCCATTTAAAATAAAGAATCCTCAGTGTGACTTGGACTTATTAAGTCCATTATTTAACCAGGGATTTGATACAGGATTTGAAATTCAGTTTACTTAATTCTTAGAATAATCACATTACAGTACAAAGAGGTATTTAAGATTATTTGTTTTGGCATTAATTCTTCCATATTAACACTCTTAACGTGTAAGTACAAAACATAAACAAATTATTTTTATTCACAGTTGTCCAAGAAAAACTAAATTGACATTTTTATGGAATATTATGTAAACAATTAAAGTAAATACTTTGACGCCTTTCGATTTATCAACCCTATTCCACTTGAAAAGCTTTTTGGCATTATTAGGTAAATAAATACTTAATATCAAAATCTTATTTACACTAAAAGCGTACGAATGGTAATTAGACATTTTTTTATTAGAACTTGATATCTCTGTATCAAGTATCAGATTAAATATTTTTATAAGCAACGGGTTTATAAGTAACTAGACCTGAAGGTATGACCTAAGGTACAAAAAAAAAGCAACGCTAGGGCTTGACCGCTTGCTTACAAGCAACTTTTTCTTCTCAGTATTTAGAAATACCAATATTAGAATGGAAAGTCTGTAGGTGTCTCTTGAAGCATGACATATTAGACAAAAGCAACTAGTAAGCAACTTTGAGGTCTAAATTACTTAGAAAATTCAAGCAATTCTGATGGCTAACCCTACAGTGTTCTTGCCTCTCAAAAAAGACTGTACAACTTTCAAAACGCAAAACTTATTCCTTTGCTTAGATTCAAGTATGGTAACTTGTTAATTTTTTTTAAAAAAGTGACCTCAAGTAACTGCAAACTATTTGAAGGTGCAATTCTAACGAGCAACGCTATTTCCTTATGAAAATGACAGACAGTTTTGACGTTATCCCAAAAATTTCATGAAAAATATTTTTTATTTGATGAGAAAAGACAATCTGAAATGCAGATTTGCCATCCGTAAATGTGAACACTCAGAGGACTTTTTTTGAAAAGATCTTTGAGGGCTTATATTTCTCCAAGAACAATATGATTTTGCTGGGGTAAATTTGAAGGAGAACTAGAAACACGTGATTTAGATTTATCAAACAGAAGTGAAATACCAGAATGTTTGCTTTCCTGTTTCCACATGACTCCTAGAAACTTTACAACAAATTTATTTATGTTAATTTTCAAAATAAAGTAGAAAGGTAAAATATTACATATATCGTTTTCGTGGTCACAGCAAATCTCCAATTATCGAGGGCCTTTTTTAAAAAAGGTAAATGACATAACTGATTTTAACTAAGTTTAACTGAGTTTAAATGAGTTTTTCAAGATAACTGAGTTTAACTAAAGGCCATGGGGTTGACTTGGCTTCTGTGTTGCCCATCCTAAAATATTTTTTTATATTTCAATAACTTTAGAATGAACTTTTTTATCTAAGGAATCTGTGCGATCAAAATATTCTGTTACAAGTACCGCATATTATTATCAAATAGGCTAATGATCATAACTGCAGAATATTATATCGCAAAGTTTGAAGTTTAAAATTCATAGCGCTACAATTTGATTGACTTTCTATTATAGAAAGCATTTATTCAATATTTATTTTGGCAATCAACTTTTTTCTTGTAGAGCTATTGTCCTGTTAAACAAAATAAAATTGGTGTCCAAGAAAAACTACCACGAAAAACTCAATGTCAACCCTCAATTTGAATTTTTTACACTATCTCAAAAAAATGCTGTTTAACTTATGCGTCATGAAGGCATTCACTCAATCACTAATGTTAGTAATTAAATATAACTAAAGTAAATGGGAAAACAATAACGTAATAAAGAAATTAAACCCAGGTTGGTAAAAATATAATCAAAAACAGTAATCATTCATTAGAAGGTTGAATTAGTTAACAATAACTTGTACAGTAATTTTGTTCACCATAAAAGATATCTCAAAATCTTTCAAATCAAAAATACCAAGAATATGTTAGATATACATTTATATCATAGGTGAAGAAAGACAACTGTGATTTCTCTTTAGAACTTAAAGTTTCATTTCATTTTTGTGAAACATTAATCGAGCACTGTTTTAGTTTTGAAAGAAGATAGATCTGTCAAAGATATATATTTATATACATATTTATGAGAATAATAGGACCATTTGGAAAACATTCGTTTGGCCGCCATTTGCTTGTAGCATAGTTAGCAATATTTATGTAGCATGCTACATGCTACAAGTCGTGACTGCAGCATTCATTTGGCAACATTAAGCTACAGAATAGAATCGCATTGAAATTGTTGATAGTCTATAGTATGAAATGAAAAAAACTATTGCAGAACTATTCGAAGATCATATTTGGCTATACTTTTTAAGTATTTTGAATAAGAATCTTTTTTAAGTTTTTAGACAATGAGATCATTTATTAGAATTGAATACAATATGGAGAAACGAATACTGCGATGTATTATACTCTTTCATGATTTTGTAGCATGTACCATGCTACAGTATAAAACATATACAGGACCAAACAAATGCTTTTTAGCTTTCGTTTGGTCAAGGCTTGTAAAAAAGGCAAAGGCATACGCAAAAAAGAATGTTTAAATGTTTACTTTGTGCTTGGAATCTGAATATTTTTTGGGGATGCAAAAACAAGGAGTTTTTTAATTTTGTTTTTGCATTTTCCTTGATGTACCCTTCTACCTCATGATCAGAGGCTAAAAATTAGTTGCTTGAATTATTTTAGTTTCGTTATTTAAAGAGAATTTAGATTTTTGAAAAGTACGACAGTCTCGTTATACGTTAAACAATCTAAAACAAAAGCGAGATCTGAAAACTGAACTTCCTCGCCTTCGTCTTTGTCAATAGCTGAAATACTTTGGCTCATGATAGCATTACATTACAACATTATTCATTATCAATTTACTTGGGAGTTTACAGTGCTCGAAATCAGGCATATTTAAGTTTTACATTCTTCAGTTCGAAGGTATTTTTTAATATGGCGATTCCTGTTCCATTTATTGTTGTTGTTACTGTTGTTAATTGTATATTTACTAATGTTATTTTTATTGTTGTTGCAAGTTTGCAGCTAACGTTTTTCAGATCTTATCATATCTTAGACCTTTCTACCTCATCAGCCCTTTTTACACCGGTCTTAAATGGCGTTAATTTTTGGTGAGCGACATTAAGAGGGTCGGCGCAAAAAGGACTGGCGTAATATGAGCCAAAAAATGATTAGTTTTTCAAAAACTGGCGTTAGTTTTTTAGGCAATTTAGATTGGTATAGTACAAAATACTTGTAATATTACAAGGCGGACCTTTTAAAAAATTAAATTTTTAATTCCAAGGAAGAAACATTCGTGGCAGCAAAGTTCTGGGAGTTATTAGGCTAGAACTTGAGAAGTTTAATTTGGCTAAAACTCAACTAATTTCCGTCTTTTATCATAAAAAATTTTTTTGTGTCCATATATACAACATTAGTTAATATCAGAATGAAAAATCTCAAAAGCTTCATCTTTTTCTCCAGATTTTTATAAACGTTAAAATTATGGCTCTGAATGGCGTTTGGCAAAAAATTGCGAGTGGCGGAATTTGGGCTGGCGTAAAAAGGGCCGGCATAAAAAGGGTCGATAAGGTATTTGGAAATTATAAAAA
This sequence comes from Cladonema radiatum, assembly GCA_025330745.1. Classification (NCBI taxonomy): domain Eukaryota; kingdom Metazoa; phylum Cnidaria; class Hydrozoa; order Anthoathecata; family Cladonematidae; genus Cladonema; species Cladonema radiatum. The sequence continues at coordinate 6,186 of JANSTP010276369.1, read as the reverse complement.
GTATAACGTCTATCTTTAGTGTTCCCTAATTTCCTCATACTTATGCTTCTCATTTTCACTTCTTTTTTTATAACTAATTAATAAAATTTAATAAAACCATTAAAACCAAAAACCAATAAAACCATTTAATTTGAACGTATTCTTTATTTAACTTAATTTATAAAGTGCTTTCCCAGTAAAATTTCTCATATGTAATAAGTTAAGTACAGTAGTAACAACCCTGACTCAGTGGCCTGGTGAGGCCCTGGATGGTGTCTGGGCCCAAATTACCTTAAAAATTACCCAAGCCTGCTAAAAAAAATTCCAATTTTACTTGGCTAGGCTATTCTAAAGTGTGGGCCCAGTGGTCAATTTCCCAGCTTTCAAAATTTTGTCCAACTTTCTAAAAACGCTACCACTCCGGTGAATTTTCGGCACGTCATCGGGCCACTGAGACAGAGGTATATAGTAAGTCTCAGTATCGATTATATTTATCAAAATTATTTACTTTCGGTTCATTTTCTACTGTTCAAAAAAGTTTAAGTAACCGATTTAAAATAGAGAATCCACAGTCTAGGACTATTAACTCCATCATTTTACCAGGGATTTGATACAGGATTTGAATTTCAGTTTACTTAATTCTTAGAATAATCACATTACAATTTAAAGAGGTATTTAAGATTATTTGTTTTGGCATTAATTCTTTCATATTAACACTCTTAACGTGTAAGTACAAAACATAAACAAATTATTTTTATTCACAGTTGTCCAAGAAAAACTAAATCGACATTTTTATGGAATATTATGTAAACAATTAAAGTAAAAACTTTGACGCCTTTCGATTTACCAACCCTATTCCACTTGAAAAGGTTTTTGGCATTGTTAGGTAACTAAATACTTAATACCAAAATCTTATTTACACTAAAAACGTACGAATGCTAATTAGTCATTTTTTTTTATTAGAATTTGATATCTCTGGTTAAATTTGAATGTTGTATTTACAAGTAGTTTCAAGTATCAGATTACACATTTTTTTTATAAACAAACATTTTTATAAGTAATTAGCCCTGAAGATATAACCTAAGGTAGAATAAATCAGCAACTGTAGGGCGTGGCCGCTTGCTTACAAGCAATCTTCAACATGTTTTTAAATAAAATGCAATTCAATTGTTCACTTTGTACATATTACTGTTCAAATAGCTTATGCTTGCATTCTAGACAAATTTTTCTTCTGGATTTTTAGAAATGCTACTATTAGAATGAGAAGTCTGTAGGGGTCTCTTGAAGCACAACATATTTGATAAAAGCAAGTAGTCAGCAACTTTGAGGTCCAAATTACTTAGAAAAAAAAGTTAAGTGAGAGCTGACCCTAAAGTTTTGTTTCTTATATTCTGAAAGATTCATGAAAAATGAGTTTTATTTGATGAGGAAAGACAATTTTGAAAAGATCCATAAATGTAAAACACTCGAAAGGTCTTTTTTTAAAAACATTTGAGTGCTTATTATGTCTCTGCAAGAATGAGAACATCGAATTTTTTAGAATTATCTAACGAGAAGTGTCTTAAAAATAACATGATACGATGGTCCTGAGGTGTCAATTTCTCTTCCAATTTTTGAAAATTTCTCATTCTTATACGTTTCTGTTTTCAAATGACTCATACAAATGTTCGAAAGTAAATGCTTCAAAATAGTAAAAAAATTAAATCTTTTTCGTAGTCAGAGCAAATCACCAGTTATCAAGTGATTATTAAAAAAAAAGGGTTAGGCCAAGATAACTTTACATGGGTGGTACCTATCCTCGGAATTTTTTCAATGCTTGAAAAACTTAAGAACGAACTTTCTTAACTGAGGAAACAGTGGGATCAAAATATTTTGTTATATTGTTTTCAAATAGGCTAAGGATCATGAATTGAATTTTATATCACAAACTTTGAAGTTTAAAGTTCATAGTGCTACAATTTGATTGACGTTCTATTATAGAAAGCATTCATTCAATATTTATTTTGGCACTCAACTTTCTTCTCGAAGAGCTATTGTACTGTTTAACAAAACAAAATTGGTGTCCAAGAAAAACTATCACGAAATCTTGGCAACAATCCTGTGAAATTCCATCAATACTGCTCTCATTTGGTGGTTATTTATTTGGTTAGAGTGGTTAACAGAAAAATTACTTGTGTCAACCCTCTGTTTGAATTTTTTACACTCTCAAAAAATGTTTTTTAAGTTATGCGTCATGAAGGCACTCACTTAAACACTAATTTTAGTAATTAAATACAACTAAAGTAAATGAAAAATAATAAATTAGTGAAGTTTCAGTTGGCTTTCTAGACTTCAAAAAAAATCCTCAGTGTGACTTGGGATATGATTGCAATAACCTGAACTTGTAAAATGTAATTTTATATTCAATACCTTCTTGATAGAATTAAGATTGAGAAGTCTCTTAGATATTTCAATTCATGCTTAGAGTGTTCAACAACTTTTTCCATTGAAAATCAATTATTTAGATAAATGAAATAATGCGTTGTACAAAATAAATTGAATGATTTATTGGTTTAGTCCTAAATATAAAAAGGGGAAATCTTATTGTTAACTATGTGCTTTAAAAAAATTATGAAATCTGAAAACATTTAGGGGATGCAAAAATAAGGAACTCACGCATATCATGTTATGATTGCAATTTTCCCTAATGTCAGCTTCCGCCTCATGACCAGAGACTAACAGAGACGAAAAAATTAAAAATAGATTGCTTTAATTATTTTGATATCATTACTTAATCGAAATTTAAATTTTGTGAAAGAATTGAAACAAAGCTTGGCATTCTTCTATAAATTCAATAATCTAAAACTAAAATGAAATTTGCAAATTCAACTTGTCTTGTCTTGTCAACTGTCTTGTCGTGCGCTTGTCTTCATCTATCATACTAACAACACTAATACTTCGTCATACTAACACTTTGTCTCACTATAATTTTGCTTGAGTTTTTACCGTGTTTGTAACCAAAAGAGAGTCAGGCATAGTTATCGTTTACCTTAATTTGTTCAGGTAATTTCTTAATGTTGCAATTGCTTTTTACGTTATTATTATCGTTGTTGTTACTATCTATTGATAGTGCTCTTACTATTCTTATTATGGTTGCAATTTTGTAGCTAATGTTTTTCAAATCTACAAGCATGGAACCATTAAAGCCAAGTAAAAGCGATCTGGAACTGAAAATTGAGTGATAACAAATTTGCCTAAATGTGAACTTTCACAATTGCAATTTCTAATCCATTCATTCTGCTTTTTATTCTTGACCGGTGTTGTTGTTATTGTTAACGGTATTGCTGCTTTAGATTGTTTTCTTTTTGCTATTTTAAATTACTGCTTTTTTGATACTACTGGTGTATTCAAATATTCTTTTTCAATGCAACACCAGAAACTATAGTGTTAACTATGTGCTTAATATTATTAAATATGTGCTTATATGTGCTTATTATTAGTTAAAAGTAGATAATGTGACTTCGCAAGACAGCCTTTTGCGTGATTTATCTATGTGAGTATTTGAGTCTTGGGCTCTTGGACTTTCTTAACTATTTTTACAACCTTTTAGGGTGGCTACGAAGGGGAATTACCAAAATTGCCATTTTTCAATTTGCTTACTCCACGTTGCAAATCACGTTCAAAATCTGAAAACTGCTCAATTTTGCCCAAATTATTTTTGTTCGTGATTGTAAGCATATTTTGAAAATAATATATTCAAAGCAAATACTGTAACCTTAATCAAAGTATCTGGCACGTAGTTCATTAGCCTAATTGTTACTATTGAAGCGTACTGGAAGACATAAAATGTATATGCAGAGAATGATATGCTAAAACTTGGAAAGTCACTTCAAATCTCTTTTCAAGATTTTTTACCATCCTTGAACAAAAGCATATCAACCAAAGTTTCTAAGTGGGGTAATATGGTTATTTAATCTGTGGTGGCTAGAAGAAAATACCCTGAATGTAATATTTTTTTTTTGGAAATTAAGAGTATTGATTAGGACAATTTGTGAGCATAATAATAACTTTCTATATTATTTTTTTCTTCATTATTATTATTTTCTAAATTTATGTTTACATATTTCAGTTGCCATTACTCTTTCAAAAAGTTCTTGTTACTCATTCTGCAGAAATGTCACAGGAATATTACTGCTTCAATGTTTCTCCATCCAGCATTTTTCTTATTGGGTTTATCGCCGTCCAACCTGTGATATGCGGAAAATATAATAAATTTTGGATAGAAGTCTGCGTTAAAAAACGTGAAGAGATAAGGTATCCTTTAATCAAAAACTTTTAATATTTGATTACAGTAGAATCAGCCCACGCATGAATCGCTATTTAATATGGCAGTATTTAAAATCAATATTTAATATTTTACATCATGAATACCTAAACTCCCCTTTTTTAATTGTGCGAGCTTTTGTTGAATTGATGAAAACCAACTGACGCGCTCTTTTAAATGTCGTTGTAGCTCATGGCAAAATTTTATATGTGGTTGTCTGCAATATTTTTGCCCAATGGTCTGTAGAAATGATTCGATGAAATTTTTCCGTGTGTTAAGTCTGCTTAATTCTATTATTGAATTTAAAATTTATCTCAAAAACAATCATGGACAAAAATACTGTGGACAGCGAATAAAATCTGGTACTTTTGCTTCAAATTTGCTAAAAACAAAACGTTAATTTAAGGGCTACTATATTGACCTAAATATATTTAGCTTAAAACAAAACCAATGACATTTTCTAGAGAATATTTATATAACAAATTGGTAAAGAGATCTTCATTTCCAGAAAATACGAAACTGTTCTCCGAACAATATTAGTGAATAAGATCAAATACATTGTATAAAGTTTTTCTTACACGGTCTAGCATTACAAGCCATGGCCAAATGGAAAAATTATTCTTTCGTTAGACAGTCATTTATCTATATCAGTCGTGATTTTTGACCAATGCATGGAACGAGATAAAAACAGTTCGAGGAAAGCTAAAAAGAGAATCATAGATTTTTTTTCTGCTTAAACTTGTATCCAAAAACTTCCCTGATAATTTGCAGAACAATACTCAACGGCACATATTGTGTTTTGCTGACTGGTATTGAAAAATTTTCCAAATAAAAAGCTTAACGAAAAAAACATTGCATCAATCTATAGTGAGTTGTATGAAATAAGTAGGTCTTTCATTAAAAAAATTAAACCGCAGAAGAATAATATTGGAACTTTTAGGATTACCTGTCTTATTTATTTTAATTGTAGTAGTAGTTTTTCATTTAAATAGTAGTATGTAAATGGAAGTAAGTAGTAAGTTTCGTTTCTCTTAGGTGACAGGTATGAAACTCCAAGGTGGTCCTGTACAAACGCCATTACTGATTTAGTGGTCCTAGTGTAATTATGCCCCCGTGTTTGCTCACGATCATTTCCTTTCCTGACGGAAGATATTGTGCGCGCAAGACAACCGAGGCTCGGGATTGATCCTGGAGGCCTATGATTCTGAATGTTTTAGTCCTTAGCTTCAAAAGAAACGGGAGGACCTTCATGTTAAGTAAGAATATAAGTAATCAAATGAAGAGATATATTGCCTTAGTTATCAACTACCTTCCTTACACCCCTGCCTCAGTGGCCTGGTGAGGTAACCAAAAGTCACCGGGCTGAGATAGTTTCAAGATATTTTAACCGGGCTGTGACAATTTGCAATTATTTTTACCGGGCTCCCATTTTTGTATAGCTCGGCCGGGTAAATTTGACCAAAAAAGACACCGGGCTGGGCTAATTTTTTTGGTCAATTTTCTACAGGCCACATAAATTTTGCCAAATTGGACCGGGCCAAGCAATATTTCTGAAAAATGGCTGGGCTCCCAAATCTGAAGCTTGATTTTGACCAGGCCAGCAACCGGGCCAGGGTCTGACCGGGCTACTGCGTCAGGGGTGTTTTTTTCGCTCTAAACCCTTCTAGTAATAATCAACATTTAATTTATGGTTTTGAGCAAAAAAACAAGTTATTAACGGTAGTGTGTATTTATTATCAATATTTAAACTTTCAAAGTTTCTACAACTACTATTATATATAAGTATTTATGTATTAAATGATTTTTTTTTTAAAAAAAGAAGATACCAAAAAATAACAAAAATAATTATTAGCAAAACAAAACAAAAACATTGTTGATTTCTTTAACAAATCATATATAACAAT
>JANSTP010276368.1:0-19174 GCA_025330745.1 Cladonema radiatum | reverse complement strand
TTAGATATAAGCCTACGAAGCTTATCATTTTTGATGATTCGAAGATCTCCAGTGATGATATGTCCATGGTGAGGATCGCAAAACTTGGATTTTGAGCAATCACATTCTAATTTGTTGTTGATTTTAGGTATACCATTGACTATATTAAAATCTATATTGGACACAGTGTCCTTGTAATTCAGTATTTTATTTCGAATCGGCGGGCTTAATTTCAAAGCAACTTTTGGTTTCTCCTCAACTTTTTTAAGAATATTCGGTAAACAATCAACAACCTCTTCAGATTTGAAGATTTTAGACAAATGAATTCTATCTATACCTTTGTTAACAAAATCGACAACACATACATTTTTGAACTTTTTCTTGGGTTTTATTGTATTAGAAACTACAGTCAGAAACTTAGTATCAATTATATCTAGAACATAGAAATAATACTGTTCTTTCAACAAAGAGATGTCATTCCCATAATTATCTTCCAAAATAGTAGAAGCGATTGATTTTAACAGATGTTTAGGTAATTTATTGAGCAGGATGCGAACATTATTATAAGCTTCAAATTTATCATGAAGAAACCAATTATCAATAGTATCAAAGAATTCATCAAGTGACGAAATCAGTTTGGTTTTCGATTTAGGCCTTGACCTAATAGTGATTCCTTTTTTAATGCAATTACTAATGGCATTACTATATGATTAATATTCAGTCTTCTGATTGCTGACCTAACATACGCACAGCATTTTGCTGACCTAGAAAAGATTGAATTTACAATCCTGGATATTAGAGATAGAAAACCACCATGCCAAAACTGTCTACAGTTGACTCACTCTATTTCGAATCTGTACTATTCAAATCTTTCTGTTATTCGAACAAATTATTTTGCCCCTTGAAACTAGAACATTTGAGATTTACCATTCTTTAATATGAACTTTCTTTAATTCGAACAAAAATTATGGTCCCCTCAAGTTTGAATTACAGAGAGTCTACTCTACTTTTTTATCATACTATTAAGCTTTTTCACCAGCTATATTAGTTAAGTAAATGAGGTGGTATCTCAACAATTATTAAAAAAAGATTTTCTCCTTGCACTTGACTTGTACGTGTTGTTACTATCATTTTTTTCTTTTCTTTTCAAAACCCACTGTAGATAGACAAGAAAGTAAGTCTTTTGAAGTTTCCATTTACATAATCTTATATTTTCAAAATGTATGCAGCTGAGGAGCCTATCATGAGTCCAGGATAGTGAGATAGCATTTTTAGGCAGGTTGAAAGCCAGCTTTTTCTCATATGACTGTTTTAGAATGTCTTTATTGACCCTTAAATATGTTGCATTGTTTTTGCTCAACATTGTTTTTGATACATTATGATATTATTTGTTTCTTTGTTGGCAGTCATATATCTGTAAAAAAAAATGGGCAAATCGTTTGAAGCAAATCGATTCAAATCTTTTATGTCAATATTTAATGATACTTAACCATAATAACAAAAGTATTGAAATGAAACAATATCTCTGTCAAATGCCTGCCACACTCATATTCTACAATGAAAATAATATCATAATGTGGCAAGCTCCTTTCCCCTGACTGTCGGTGTAAATCAAACACTAATTTTACAGCAAAACCTATCTACATTAGCACTCCAAGAGTAATAAAAGTGTCGTATTGGCCTGCTGACGTAGTCCCGGCAAGGAATTGCTACGCAATCCTGCACAGATAAATAGCTATTTTTCTTCACAAAGTAAAAATTAAGAGCTGTAACAAAAAATCTGTAAAATTAAGTGTGCTGCATTTGATTTCAAAGAAAACATTTAGAGTATTTATGTGCCGAGTTTTCTTTGTTGAAGGTGAATAATTTATCTTCTTGGGAATCAAAGTAGCAACCATGCAACCTTGAAGCTTTGTTATAAAACTTTTTGAAAACTGGCACTTTTACGTTATACACTATTTTCAAAGCAATAGGTGGTAAAAATTAGGCCTAATATTTGTAGAGATTTCCGGGTACATCTTTGACCTTTCTCTGAAAAGTGTCAGAGCCCCTTGTTGTTGAAAAAACCCCCAATTATCCTAAAGATGTTTTTATATGAGACCCATTCTCCCTGGGATCTAACTCCCCCTTAAAAATATTTTTCTTTAGTCTCCTTTCGCTAAAGCTTTCTTCTGTTTCCAAGTGGTAGCTGTGATGGGTTATTGGGGGGGGGAATTCAAAACAACAACATCTAGCTCATGTACCCGTAAAAAAAGACCTCTTTTTAGAAAAAAAGCGTTGAGCACTTAGCTGCAAAAAAATGGTGCCATATTTTGCATAAAACATAAAAGCTTCCATTTCACAGAACAACAGCATGTAAAACTGATCCAAAAAACATTACCGACATTAATATTTAAACCGCCTTGTTTAAACCCAAATCACAGATATCATTATTGCAAATACAAAGTCTTGAAAATCAGGGTAGATCTACAGTTATTGTACAGAGTATAACAAATAACTTAAATTGCCAGTTTCTTCTATATTTTACAAACCAACATCGATCTTATATCATTTTTATTAACTTCACTTTTTCAAAGTATATTTTTAAAAGCAAAATAAAAACACACGTTTGAAAATACTTTTTACAGGGAATCTCCACTTGAAAAAAATTTATACTAAAATGTCCATTTTTACGGGGGTTCATTACAAATGAAAAGTATGTCAAAAGAATGAATAAAATTGTGTTATAAACTAATGTTTCAAGGCCTGAAAATTTTTAATTTGTGATCAAATAGTTTGCTGGTGGAAAATTGAAGTATTCTTTGCAAAAAGCTTAAACTCAAAACTGCAATAACAAAATACCCCCTGAATATTGATCTCAGAGGTTTTCTATTCAATTAAACTAAGCAAGTCTGACCAAATGCTCGAGTTTTGTCCAATCATGTATTTTGGTTTGGTCATCTTATAGAGGTGGTCGTTTTAGCAGGTTCCACTGTATTGACTCTGGGATGTATGAGTTATTCGTACCTATGAATTGTCTTTATACTTATTATATTCTATTTTCTTTTTGAAGCAGCGGTTCAAGAAATACGACGTGGTAAGTTTTTTCAAAGTTCATTTACATCAATTTATCTCTATCTTTACTAACCCTATCCTGCATGGTTTATGTTAATGTTGAACTTAAAACTGTCTACTTTTGCATGACTTCTAAAACTTTTCATTCATTAGTTTATCTGGTTTGTTTATTCGTATATATTTATTAACTTCTTCATTTCTTTCAAAACAGTGATGCCAGATATGAAAACAATTTATGAAAATAAGTTTTTTAACATTTTTTGTTAGGAATAGGAAAATTGCTTGTTGCATTTTTGCCGTAATTTTTATAGTCTACAGTATGTGTATGACTAAAGCTTTTCTCTAAAGATGTATATCTACCTTTAATAAAGTAGCTAATATTTTCGTTAATATTCTTTTATGTAATGTAATGCCTGGATTAAATGCATAACCCACCCCCACCCCCTCAAATAAGTATATCTTTTATATTAATCTTTTAATTTTTTTCTGAGGTTAAAACCATCAGATATGTGTTGAATTGAAATATTAATATAATAGCATTTTTCCCACTTTTATGCACATAACAGTGCATAAAAATTTTTTCCCACATTATAGCAAAAGTGATATTGCAATGTCGCAGGTTGCTGTCCTCTGAATTTTCATGTAAAACAAACACCACTTTTACAGGAAAACATTAAAAGAGTAATAGTAAAGTGATCTGAAATAGACAAAAACTGTCAGCATTTTAAGACAATTAAATGTTATAAAGCTGTGGCTATTAAAGACAGGTTTGACAAAGCATGTTTTAAAAGTTTTGAATTTATGTACTGACATTTATGAGTCGCTTATTTATTTCTTTTGCCAAATCTTAAGCCCGACTTACACGGCATCAATAAATTGATATCAATTTTTATCTTTTAATTGATAAAAATTGATAAATTATTGATTCACATTGTAAAGGTGGGAAACAATTAATTGGTAGATTTTAAAAATTTATTTGACAACAGAGCTTTTATAGATCAACAATATTAATCAATAATTTTTTAATTAAACTTGGTTTGATTGAAGAAATATTGATAGGTGTTTCCTTTTTTTTCAATCATGCACATATGAGGAAAACTAAAATGTTTTTGAATCTATTTTCGAATAGACAAAAGAAAATATAGTAAAAACTTTCTATCAGTTACTTGATAAGAAATGATAAAAGACACTTTATATATTAATTGACAAATTATATATCAATTATATTGATGTAGTGTAAGTTGGGCTTTATCCCTAAAGTTTGCGTTATTTTTTGGTTAAACAAACAACATTATGCATAGTTTCTGAATTTTTTCATTTATTGTTTCACCTTGTTCATTTTATTCATGTATATTTATCTACTTTTTTATTTCTTTTCAATGCAGAGCTTCCAGAAAGAGTTGAAAGTAAGTTTTTTTCAGTTTTCTGCTATGAATGGGAAAACTGGAAGTGTTTTTAATAATCTTTCAGTTTTTTTGGTATGTCTTATATTGTAAAGCATATGTGACAGTTTTAAACCTTAATTAAGATTTTTTTTAGTATGTTCAATGTTTGCCATTTAACCCTATTATACCTGGGCTTTTTCATGGACGTTAAACACCTTTGGGTGGGGGGGGGGTAAAAACTACCCCCTCCCCCTCCAGTTTAAATCCTGAAATACTTAATTAAATGAAAAAATGAAATGAAACTTTGCAAAGATATCAAGTACCATGAGCACTTTTAAAAAAAATCAAAAATGGCACCCTGGGGTCAGGTGGTTCAGTAATGACATCATCAAAAACACTGTAAAATGTGATATTTTCTACTTTTATACATTAATTTTCAGTATAGTCATATCTATACATGTAAAACGACTTAGAACTTCATATTTGGAACACCTGTAGTGAATACAATATATTTAAAGGAAATTTTAATAAAAACTCAAAAAAAAAATTTTTCCGGTAGAAATGAGGAATTGTCTGAGGGGAATATTTTTCAGAAATTTCTGCGAGTCTAAACGCTGAAAATGTTCTAAATATACTTCAAAACTGCATAATTTCAATCGCAATTTGTCAAAAGGGTTAAAACAGGCCATAATAAACTGAATTGGAGATGTAACCATTATTTTGTAAGTGATGACGTCATCACATCTGCAAAAACTGATTTTGGGCCTTTTGCGGCTTTTTTGACATCTGACGTCAAAAGATTTCCAAAATATGGCAGACTATTTAGTCACAAGAATTTGTCAATAGCAAGGCATGAGACTCTGTAAAACTGGTTTTAAGACAAGCAGTGTTGAAAAATTGTGATACCTAGGTTCAGTTATGACATCATAGCTAGCGACTGGAACCCAGACCCCAAAAATCTTTTCATGATTCGGTGCAAAAATAAATTTTATACACTTAGTCAAAATTTCATCAAAAAATTTTAACTAGAATGGAAGTTATTAAAAGAGTTTCCTGGGGGGGAGGGGGTGAAACTTACCCCCCCTCCCCCAGGTAAAATAGGGTTAAGTGACGTAATTATAATGCTATTATTTTCAGTAAAAGTAAGAATATTGGTTTATATATCGTAATCCCTCCATTATGTGCCCCCTTGAATAAGCACTAATCCAGGTTTTGAAATTATTGAGCAAGCACGCTCCCTTACCTCAAATAAGTGCCCACCTATTCATAATTGCCCATGAATCAATGAATCAAGAATCAGAGATGTGTGCTTATTAGAAATTTAGATGACTATATTTTTATGGAATACTAAAGAAGTAAGCAATAAAGATTGAAGAGACAAAAATTTTTTCAATTTTTCATTACTTTTTTTGTTTCCTTCGAGTAAACTTTAATTTCATCTTTTTTGAATTGCCGTCAAATCTTGTTTTTTTGAATAAGCACCCATCATTAGACGCTTAAACGTTTTATGCATGCCTTTGCACTTAAAACAACACATTACAGAGCTAAATAAAACCCAGTTTTAGTATACATCACCTTATAATGATGATGGCTGTACTTATTACTTGCACATACATGGCACATTAAGGGCTTATGATTGATAGAGTGAACATGTTAAAAAAGTCAATCTTTTGTACATATTTATGTTAGCTTAATAACTCTTCAGTTTTCATTGTTAACCTTTTCAGCCCAGCTGGCGTACATTGTACGTTTTGGCATTTCCCACATCTTACAATGACTCAGCAATTTTTTGACGCTACAAACCAAATCGACAATCAAACTCAAATAATAAAAATTCCAAAAATGTATAGTTTTATTGGCTTTTTTTTGTGTATTAGAAAAGTTTTGGATGCTAGAAGATTCTGTAAAAACGTAGTTTTGCTGATTTTTGAGAAAAGTTGTTGGTAGAAGATGGTTGCTGTAGGGTGAGCTTATCATGTATTTGTGAAAAAGTTGGTGTTTTGTGTTGGTTATTGAATTGACCTATTGGAATATACAAAGAGATAATAATAGTTCCTCTTTTTCACCACTTTTTACAGTGTGGGAAGGTAATTACAGGCAAAAAGATGCAGTAATTTTTTTTCAAATTTTCCAACCTGCTTTTGGCCTGTTGTCCAAGAGATACTGGAATTTCAAACAGACTTTTCTAAATAACCTAAAGCAAAATAAAATTATTGGCCTTCTTTCAACTTCTTATTTAAAGACTGGTTTGAAAGGAACATTCTCAGCAATTTTTTTTGAACAAAATTCATTGTGATAACACTGATATTGTGATAAAGTGTCCATATTGTCGTATGATTTTCCAAAAAATATAAAAATAGAAGTTTTTTGAATACCCAGGATCATAACTAATGATATCATGATTGTGGTGATGGTGTCAACATAGTGCTAACTTATTTACCCAAGCTTTCCAAAATTCCTGTATACAGCTCTTGAGAAATGAATATTCAAGTAGCAGAATCTGCTTGCACAACTTCTCATTTCCCTTTTGTTGATGTGAAAAAATTAGACGAGCAAAGTATTCAAGGAGGCTTTGTTTGGAAGGATGGAAAAACATGGTTCCTAGCTAGTTGGAAAGTTGATCCCCTAAATAAAGCTTGCTGTTATCTTAATTTGGAAAATTATTTAATAAGACAGATTTACATACAGATTTTTTTTTTATTATGATTATTATTATTTTGAATTAGATTTTATAGTTTTTCATCGCCTATCTGTCAATTTGTAGCGACCACCTCCTCAGGAAAGAATGAAATCCCTCAAGTGATGGAATAAGTGATAGCAGTTTTTTCATTTTCATTTTTTTCATTTTTTTTCATTTATTAAATCCTTTATTTCTCACAACAAATATTTTACAAACTAAATTTTCATCTATTATTAATAATGTAACTATGGCATTATTCTACATACATAAATCATACGTAAAGGTGAAAAATTTTTTGCATCAAATAAGATAACTCGTGTATGAGAGCTTTGAATATTGACATGCGGTAGAGCTAATGAAGAACAATAATTAAGTGGAGGACACTGCAAGATTTGAGAGAGAAATAATGGTAAGGAGACCAGAAGAGGTAAACCTCGCAGGTTGGCCAAAAACCCATATACTAAGAGAGATTATTATTTTGCGTTACTAGAAGATATAATACTATAATTTGAATAATTTAGTACTAACATATACTATGAAGAGAATATTACTGATTAAGGTAACATATAAATAAATGGAATTATAAATAAAACCTATTGAGCATAAAATTCAGATCCATAGGAACATTTTGACAGTATCTTTGACGTTTTTCATAGAGTATCAATTCATTGATGGTTTTGAGAAATTGTCTTTTGACATTTTATGGCTCTTAACAACACATTATAAAGACATAGAAATAATGGAGAAATGTAAATATATTTTGGCTCACTGAGTCACACTAAAGGAAAGTTTATGTGTTAGCCACCAAAGAATATGCCTAGAAAATAATAACAAACAATGCTGTGTCAATAATAACTTTCGATTATTATACTATTTTTGCAATGAACTCCATTTTCACAACTTGTTTCAATATTCGATTCGTTAGACCTTCCCGTGAAAATTATTGTTCTAATGGAAAACGCTATAATATTCTTGTTTGGGCAGACACCACCGGGAACCTTGTATTAAAACCCTTTTTCTTTTTGGAAAAACTGTATGGTCCAATCGTTCATATGCAATGGTGCTGCAATCCCTTCGGCGAGGGATCATTAATCTAATGTCCTTTGACTAAATTTGACATTACTCATGTTTCCCATTTCTTGTTATGAATTTGGTAAGCTTTTAGGCCTCGAAAATCTTGACCTCGTAGTGAATTTTGCTCATGTTCGTAACTGTCGTTCAATTTTGCTTAATTCATTTGTACGCTCACCCTGTCGTTTGACTTCTCGTTTAGTCTTTGATTTGTACATAAAACAGAAACAAAAAGTAACTGATTTTCTCCCTGTTTTTTTTTTTAACATGTGTGCCAGATTAAAGTTGCAGGTTAAATCAATTTACAAGGAAACTGTTTTCGGATCAATATATCTGAAGGAGTGTAAGACCTTCTTGCGTTAGACTTCAGATTTGACCTTTTGCAAATTTGAGTGGATTAAAAATACTCTTAAGAACTTAAGGACCATCTTCCTTTCAGACGAGAGAACGATCTGTAATGATGGAGAAGAAAATTCATATACCATCGGTGCTTAGAATTATTGAGTTCTTTTTCCTACTCTTTCTCTAATTATGTGTGGCTGATTGCTACTTCTAGGTTGCTCTGATTCGAACGTGTTCATTGCTTTATTTTTTTTTAAGAGTCTTTCTTAAGGATTTTTCAAGTTTTCTGAGTGTCGCTCTGGTTTCTAGATAGCTCGGTATTGTTGAAGTGTTAAAATGAAAAGTATAACACGCAATAAGGTTATGATGACATCTACTATTTCCGTAAAAAAATGCTGAGTTCTTAGTGTGACTGCAGATAAGCGAGAGTGGATAATACTTCCTTCAGTTTTAACTTATATACAAATAATTCATGACTTACCACTTACTATGACTCACCAATTTTCTACGAATCGTTGAAAATTACACTTCTTCATTATTTATTAGAAACAGGTATCAACAATATAAAGACATAGAAATAATTGAGATAATTTAAATATATTTCGACTCACTGAGAGCTGCAAAAGAACCTGAAAATGAAACAATATGGTTAACAATGCTAGTTTTTTTTTTTTTTTTTAAATTGATTATTTAATTATTTTTTTAATCCCCGAATTTTTTGAAACATGAAAACATTTGGAATGGTTGCCCTTGATATATCTGTCTCTGCTCAAGTTAGAAGATCACCTGCCATGCTTCGATATCGCTAACAAACCCGCTATTTGCTGCGGCTGAAGCACCTGCTGATCTTAAGGAATGCAAACCGAATTGCTTGACATCCACTATCTGCCCGATATATTGATTGAAATTGTTGGGGAGGGTTGAATAGCTTATTTCGTGACCGGCACCTGTTTTGTATCCTTTCTTTGTTTCAAAAAATCAGCATAGCAAGAAAGATTATGCCTCATTGCATATTCCTGTAACATTCATATAATTTCTCAAGTAGTATATTGGGCAACCTGGGGTTTGAGTTTTTCTGATAAAAACAAAATTCCTTTCCCTAGATTTATCTGTCTGAGATTTTGGGATTTTAATAATGACCCCTGATTCTTCAAAAGATATGTCTTACACTTTTATACTCTTAAGTTGGCTTACTCTGAAGAATCCTGAAAACCCCAACAAGCATTTTAATAGAAATCTTCTATTAAAATTATTGGTTCCTTCTGATTCCTTATGGGCGCCTTCAAACGACATTTTCACAAATTGGTTATCCGTTAGCAATTCCAATCCAGCCATATTATGTCCCCATCATGTTCCTAGGTATGCTGTTGATAGTAAACTTAAAGTCTCTTTGTTTAGTGGCCAAATCATTTAGAAAAATAGCCACGTAGAGTTGTTCTGCGGGACTTGGTGTAATTTCTCTGAACTGGGAAGCCCAGTTTGTCCATTTTTACCATCCAGACTTCTACTTTTTGTTTGTTGCATCAGCTGCGAATGTATTACAAATTCTGGAAGCAACAACACTTTTTGACAAGATTCTTATCTTTAATCTTTTCTTAATTATTCAAAATACAGTTCCATAACAAATCTAAAATGAGTTACTAGAACAAAAATTCAACTTGAAAAATTAAATAAATTTCTAACTTACAAGTCTCAAACTCCATTGACAGCTTCGGAATTACTTAATCTTCAATCATGCTTTATCGGGAAAAATAACATCAGGAATTTTTCTACTTAAAATTTTTCTAGTTGTTTCTCATATGTGAAGCAGAAAAGAAATACCTTAAGTGTAAAAATTTTTGGGAGGATTTATTTTCACAAAACAAACTAGATACGGTACTAAACAAAAGCCAAAAAGATCTAAAATGAATAAATATTTAATTAGAAGAAGAATCTGTTGCACTTTGTTGCAATGTAAACACATAAACATTAACAAAAATGAGGTTCTCATATTCAGTTGCAACATTCATTGACAAAAGAAAAATTTCACTAGGATTTATTTCTGCAACTTTACGTTTTGGTGAGGATTTATTTTCACGCATCTGATGTTTGGAAATATTGTACACTTAAAGTAAACAATCAAAAGAATAAAACAGCAACAAATTTTCTGATAATAAGAAATTAATTAATTGATTTTTTTTTTGCAATGCTTTCAACAATACAGCTAATAGTTAGCTAAATAAAACTTCAAAATGAATCGAACAAGTAAGTCAGGGAACAAAAAAAAAGAAAGGTTTATCTTGTGAAATCCAACAGCAAAGCTACTGAGTAAAAGTTTGCATATCCGTTGAAGACCCATTGGATGTTTGAGTAGTTAAAAAAATATGGTTGTACTATTTTGAATTTCGTAATAAAACTGAATGCTTCCCCATCAGAAGTTAACAATGTCCAAAAGTAAACAGACTGCCATAGTGGGGTAAACAGAACTCCCTTTCCATTACATTCTCTTAGGTGCCAGAATATCCGCTTTTTTGTTAAGATCTCTTGGGATCCGAGCGGGATAAAGCCTTCTTATATTATTTTTAATACAAATTTTCTATCAGAGCTGAAATAGCTAAAGCTTTGTCGAGAGTTTTGTTTCCTGCAATCTCGTCCTCTAGGTAGAGTACACAGCAAATACCTTTGTTTCTCCATTTTTTAGCAAGTTGTCACATAACTTTTGAAAAAATAAGCCATGCACTACTTAAGCCAAAAAGTAGGACAATAGATTCAAAATAGCGCCTATTCTCCTCAAAATCCCTTGAGAAACCAAGAAATTTGTAAAAGTTGTTGTGGATTGGTAATTGGTGATATCTGCTTTTTAAATCAAAAGTGATAATAATAACTACTAAATAACTGGGAAATGTGTCTAAGGTCTTCGTATTTAATATTTGTAACATTAACATACTTGTTTATGTGCCTCCAGGACTGTGGGATTCTGCCCCCTCCCCTCAGTAAATCAGGATCTACTAACTCTTTTGATATTTTGCCTGAATGAAGTTAAAACTATAATGGATCTAATGCACTAAAAACAATTTGATGATGTCATTAATTTGTGATGATGTCATCACAGTTTTCTGACATGGTATGGAAAAAGTTATTTTTTTAAAGTTTTTTTTTACAAAAAATTGGAAAATTTGGGTAATTGAATACCAAAAATGCACTTCCAAACCAATTTTTTCCACTGTTTTGTGCTATTCCATGACTTTTTATTAGAAAAGCGCCATCACACCATGAAAATTATATTTTCCACCTTCTGGGGGGCCCTTGTTAACCCTAATTGGACAGCACCTTTTTGATATCTCAGGAGGGAGGGAGATAATGCCATCACAAATTGGTGACATCATTGTTTCAGTCAAACCCTACATACCTGAAAATTTGGAAAAAGCCTAAAATTGATCTTTTATAAAATTTGAACGGAAAAAGCTCTTTTCATGCAGTTTTCACCAAAATGCCACATTTTTGATCTAGTTTCATATATCTTCCGGTTTTTGAATAAATTATGCTGAAAATTTGGTTTTTAGGGTTTTTTCAGGAAAAGAATTTTGGATTAGCGTCTGAAAATTGGTTGCCATGGTGACTGTCCAGCATTTTTTTTTAAACTTTTTTCATCAAAATGTTCTATTAAAAGTCACTAAAAAATATACCTTATAGTATAATAGGAGAGGAG
Organism: Cladonema radiatum; assembly: GCA_025330745.1. Classification (NCBI taxonomy): domain Eukaryota; kingdom Metazoa; phylum Cnidaria; class Hydrozoa; order Anthoathecata; family Cladonematidae; genus Cladonema; species Cladonema radiatum. Next base: position 6,975 of record JANSTP010276368.1, on the reverse strand, counting down.
CAGTTTTCGAAAAACTAGAAGGGGGGTGGAATCTGTCCACCACCACCCCCCTCCCCCCGGTCCAGATAGGGTTAACTTAGACCCTTCTGCTGCTGTGAGTGGATTAGTGCAATATGGCCCTGAATTGACTTTTTAATGCAATTTTGGTTGAGCAACTCTATTATACTTGATTCTACAAAGATTCTGTTTTTAATGCTGGAAGTGATATTTCTTGCAAAAAATGGGGGAGGTATTGTTTCAAACGGGAAATGATAACCTACCTTTACTATGCTTAGGACAAAGTCTGGGGCCTTTATGATGTATTTACAATAACTAAAATGATCTCTAATCTTTCCAGCAACTGATATTTTCTCGCTTGACTCGATTTCCCAGAAACAGATTTTAATCTGTCATCTGTCATTCTGTCATCTAAATGTTTTTTTTTAGACTTGGTTTCAAGTTTTTAATTATGTTTTGATATTACTTGAGTGCTGGATTGATGAAATCCTTGGCTATCTTCTTTATTGACCCTTCTAGTGCTAGGATCATCCGTTGGAGCAATTGCTCTATAGTAGATGCAGTGGTACTTTGGTCTAAGTTTCAAGTTCCGATGTTTTCTGTTGATGAAGTTTGTTGTGCGTTATCATCCATGATGAATTCTTTGTTCACAAGTAAATATGCTGAGTTCTTGGCGTGACTGCAGATAAGCGAGAGTGAATAATACTTCCTTCAGTTTTAACTTATATACAAATAATTCATGACTCACCACTTACTAATTGCTATGCAATAAAATTAAATTCTCGTTTCTAATAAAACATTAAGAAACTCCATTTTCAACTTATCTACGAATCGTTGAAAATTATACTTTCCTTCTATTAAGAATATAGTAAGTGTTAGTTATCATTGAACTTAGTTCTTATACTGTATTGAATCTTAGAACAGTTCTACTTCGCGAAACATCTTTTTTTTAGATTTATTCCTTATCAATTTTCTTATTTTGTTTCTTTAACAGTGTCAAAAATAGAAAGGTATGAGCCAGAGCAATTAAAAAGTAAGTAATGTTTTTATGTTATATTCTTACAAGACATGACTAATTTTATTAATTCAAGAAGTTTGTCTTCAGTGGTGGAACTCAACGTTTTTGTCACCTGTCCATTTAAACTACTAAATTAGGACAAATTTTGATTTTTGGTTGTCCGTAGGAGAATTCAGTTGTCCTATAACTGGCTAATAGAACACTTCAACCCAGTTACTACCTCATCTTTCAATTTTTCATTAACCCTTTCATTCCTCAGCTAAAACTTCCTATTTTCCTGGACAGATATTTGTGTTTTTTTCTGCCTTGTGTTTAAATGTCTGTAACTCTGAAAGTTCTCAATATTTTGAAGTGATATTTTGCTCCTTTTTTTTCCAATAAATGTAGATGAAAATAATAAAAAAACAATTTGGAAAAAATTTTTTTTTCTGATCACGTGACCAATTTCCCAATTTTTTTTTTTTTTTTTAAAGTAAAAATTTGAAAACAGGGCTTTGTAAACTAGCCTCAATATGACATATTTAATTTCTTTATAAGTTTATTTTGTTTACTATGGTATATGGAACAACTGGTGAAAATTTCAAGTAAAAATATTGACTAGAGCAAAATTGGGAGCCTAATAAAGGATCACAATTTTTTTACGGAAACGGTAGCCGAGACAATGATATTTGATATAGACAATTTGATATTTCTTGAAGCAGATCTTCTTTGCACATGCAGGTTTTTTTCCTGACTCATAAAATTTTCTATAAATCGGAAAACCAAAACGGGATAATTCCAGAACATTCACCGGGAACATGAAATGGAATTTAATCTACATACCGCTCTGTGGTATACACGGAAAAATCGCCAATTTTTAGTCACCGCAGAGCGGGTACCACGTAATGAAAGGGTTAAATTACATTGCTGAAAATGAAAATCTACAGCTCATCAACAAATTTCACTCTCCAATTGTCATCAGAGGAATCTTAAGCTCCAACAATGGTCCTTGTTTTAAAGGAAAAATAGAAAATTATTTAAAATTAATGAAAACAGCTAGGTGTACTCATTGTGTTATCTTGAGTATGGAATACATTGAAAATAGTGACTTACTCTCTATTTTAAATTTTGGCATACATGGTCGTCCTTGAAAGAATACTTATCAAGCACGCGATAAAAATCTTGAGTACCATTGTACCACCGTAGCCACTCATTTGAGAGCCTGTTAGTATTACGTTAAGGCATTATTTTGAATGAGCTGTTGGCCAAAATAGTTTATTTACTTTTGAAAAAATTTAGGTTAAACTTCCATTTTAACATACAGTCAAACATGTGCAAGGTGGACAAGTGTGAGACATAGGAAATTGTCTTTCTTAAACAGGTGTCTCTCTCATGCAGTTACCTGCCTTAAAAAATGTGAATTTATACCAATTTATACCAAGTAAAAGTATCCCACTAAGAGGGCATTAAAACTTGTTTGAACATGATGCAAAGTAACAATAAATTCTTTAAAGATGCATTCTTGAATAATCTGTTAAAATGCAACTTTTCCATCATGAATATGGTTTTCGCAATTTGCATTTCAGCCTTTTACATTGTAAAAAACTGTAGGACATTTTTTTGTGCATCCACTGTTCACGCTATGCAGAGGCAGGCCCTTCCAGCAAAGGTGAAGTTGACTTGATAGCAAAAAGGCAGTACCTTTTTTTTCTACTTATAGATATGTTCTACTTATGTAGGTGTCCCTGCTCATATGTTTTTACTCAGTATCTCCTTTCATATGTTGGCTAAGATCTTGGATGCTTTTCACAGTGTTACTTCAAAAAGATCTAGAGAAAATAAAATTTTGTTAAATATGAGTATATCATTAGCACATAAAAAACCTTATTAAAATAACTATGTCATACTTTGAATATACTGTTAACTTATACTGATATTTAAGGTTTAGAAAACAGTAGAAACAACAAATAGTTTTTTTTTTTTTAACTCTTCTGCAAAAGGTGTATTTCTCTTTGAGATTCAAGTATTATCTGTTCTTTTGCAAACTCAATAGCATAGTTTTTTATCTGTAATCTATGATTAATTGTTTTCTTCTTTACTTTGTAAACAGCCGTGGAAAGAACATTTGTGCCACTGCCACCATTAGAAAGTGAGTTTTTCTTTCTTTTTTTTATTTTTTATTTTTATTTTCTTTCTTTGGGATCCTTGTAGCAAATACTTTTTAAAATGTTTGCTAGTTTTTTTCATTAACTCAATCATTACTTAATCTTTATTTTTCAGATATAGAGGTGCCTTCAATGCTGGAGCCAGCCCCAATAGCCTGTAAATATATTTTCTAAGTTTTAGTTCATCATCAAAAGACTTTAGATCTTAGTCCTGATATGACCTTAGACAACTTTAGATCCGCCACTGTATTTTGATTTCGAATCTTCACACAACATGCGTTCTTGTTGTACGAAATGATTTAAATCTGTCCTAAATATTTTCTCAATGTAGATATGCAATGTTTCTTCTTTTGGTGAAACTATCAAACATTTTAAATTCCTAAAATTTGTTGTCGTTTTAAAACTTTGGTTTTCTGAAAAATTTCTTTTGAAGAAATATCAAAATTTTGAATAAAGTTAGCTATTACAAGAAATGATATCGAGAATCTTCAATTGTTGGCTCAATCTTGGTAGGTTTACAACGTTTGCCAAAGGGACTTGTGATGGATCATTGTTGTCAGAACTGCCTTAATACCCATGCTGAAAAATCTAACACGCACTTAGGGCATGCAGGGACTGATCTAGGGTGCCCTAATTTTTGGGTGAGCAGTCAAAAATGTTTAGAGGTCTGCAGTATATTGATTTAAGATCTTTTCATAAAGTGCATTCTTGTAGTATTTTACAACTATGACCTATCTTAAATATTTTTTTGAAGTAGATATTTCATGATTATAAGACAGTCAAAAAAAGCTATTTTTGATAATTCTTATGGAAGGAAGAAGATGGTTATGTACCATAGATTCTCTGATAAGTACGCTGTGTGTTTACTAAGTTTCCAAACTTTCAGGGTAGAAGATAATTGGAGAGGGTGTTTACTAAAAAACTTGTCTGGCTTGTGCAAAAAGAAAGTTCAAAAGAAAGAACATTGTGCTTTCTTCCTGTATTTGCTTGAGCGAAAAACTTTAATAAATACCTCCTGTCTGGTACATGTGTTTGTTAGAGAGTGGGCGTTAATTAGGAGGTGGGTGTTTATTTGATTTTTGAAGTCTTATTTGGGCTTTTATTGGAGGGGGCCGTTCAAAAAGAGAGTGGGGGTGTATTAGAGGGTATATGGTATTGGCCTGAAAAGCTTCCAATGCTCCTTATATTTGTGAAACTTTCAAACATTCTAATACTCCTTAAATTTCATTTTTGAGGGATCTGTTTTGGCCACATGTTTCGGATCCCTTTATTTGAGAATAATTTCTTTTTGTAATACACTGCTAACATTTTGCCACTTGAAGATCAAAAATATTAATAACTTACACAGCGATAAATTAAGTTTTGGGAATGTTAGGGTAAAATGTTTAATTTTTGGATGGCTCTAACACTCCTAACCTCAAATATATTAAAATTAATTTAAATTAATTTTCACTGTAAGAAAATCTATAGCACTTACTTTCAAAAAAAAAAAAAAGATGCTGCATCTGTTTATCCTTTTTGGATTCTTTTTTTAGCTTTCTTTGACTCTTTCACGGGAGTTTTCATGGATCTCTTTCAAAAGTTGATCTGATCCTATAGAAAAGTAGTTCTTTGAAAATAGTTCACGTCAAGCTTCTGCATTGTGATAATCTCAAAAGAACCTAAAATTTCACTTTACCTTTTGAATGCTGATTTAAATTTTTTCCACCACTTTTAATTGTTCTTTTATGACTATGTCTTGAATTTTTTACTGTCATGGTTATGGAGGTGAAGCTCATAAATGGTTGCATTTTATTGTTTACATATCATTGTGTGAATGTTGTTGTCATGCTCCCTTGCAAAAAATGCTTATCCAAGAGTTTTAATTTGAGAAGAATGATAAAGTCAAGTCCAAAATATGAAAGAAAAAAGGGGTTGCAAATTAGAACTGACTTTATAAGACAGTCAATATGTTCTATGGTTTAATATTTGAAAAAGAAAACTTTTGAATAATTCTTTACTAAATCTTGATTTGTAAAAATGCCAGTTAGTTTTTAATAACTCTTCTTAACAAAACCTTGACACAGCAAATATTTAATGATTAGTTAAAGGGAGTGTCATACCTAAAAATTCAATTTTTCAAAATTCAGCTCATTAAGAAGCTTCCTTGACATGTTCAGAGAATTTTTTACAGAATTAAAAAATATTTTCTCGTTTTTAAGATATTTAGAGTTAAAGTTTTCAATATTAGTGGAAAATACACCTAGTTGTGATGTCATCAAAATGAATACAATATTTCAAGAAATTGCAAAATTGAATATCTGAAAAACTATAGCAGATAAGTTCATCATGTTTTGGACAAAAAATCTTTGACACTAACTAGAAAAAATCCAATTGTATTTTTTTGAAAATTATACCTTGGTAACTAGTTACAAGCCCTTTTTGAATTCGTACCTGCTCATTAAATCTCAGCATTTTTTGTTTCATCTTGACGACATCATAACTTGGCATGCCCAAGAATCTTTAAACCAAAATATCTCTTGAAGGAAAACAAATTGTTTGACTCCGTAAAAAGATTTTTTTTATGTCATAATAATCTCTTCAATTTGAGGTAAAGTTGTTTTTAAGTATGACACTCTTTTTAAAAATTATATCACAAGGCTTAGTTTTTACAAATTTTGAATATTTAAAGTTAAAAAATCTAATTGACATGCCTAAGTCTAACCTACCATTGCTTATATTATTCCACTACTAATTCATTTGTATATATTTGAACCCAGACAACTTTGATTTGTTTGAACGCTTAAATTAAAACTGTTTCATAACGTTACTGATCAGAATCAGAAGTTATAAAAAATACGCTTGCAGTTTGATAGAGCACGATCGGTTTTTATGTACTACTGCAAGTATATTTTCAAGAAAGATTAACAAATACTATGAAATACTACACTATATTCTATACTATATACTTTTGATTAATTGTTTGTTTCTATTTTTTGCTTTCTTTTCTAAACAGGCTCTTCAACAGTCTCAAGTGGCTATAAGCGTAAGTGTATTCCTTATTTTATTGTTGAAAAAAATCTTTGTCTTCATAAATAATGTCTGCATATCGAAGAGCGTAATCATGAAAACTTGCAATGTCCATTAAAGATTTTTGGTAGATCTTTTTTTTCATAACTCATCATTACTAATTTTTTAATGCCATCAAATACCTCAACAGTTTTTGCTAACATGTAAATTCTTGTAACTTTCAAATTAATATCCCTTTTGATTACTATGTTGTAATTTTTACTGGTGAGCTAATTTTAGTTTTAGTTTTTACTGGTGATTTTAGTTTTCATTGGTGAGCTTGGGGTCAGATTATCATTTAGGCATGATAAGATCATTCACATGAACTTCAAGCGTAAGATGAAAAAATGATTGTATTATTGAATTCAAAGAAACCATTTCATAAAAAGAATCTGAAAAAAAAAATTTGGAGGGTCCTAGGACAAGGTTTGTGGAGGATGTTTTTAAGTGTACATTATTCAAGAAAGGTTGTAGCAGCTATTTATATATTCAGGGTTCTAATATTTCAGCAGTTGATTGAGGCACTTGATTGCATCACAGTTTCAAATAAATATACAGAAGTTTGGCTTTTTAGCTAATTTTTAAAACCTTAAAGAGACACAGTCATAGTTGGTTTTTTTTTTCATTGGCTCTCACTGAATATTGGTATGGAATCAGGGCGTACTATACTCTAACAGGCCTAGACATCAGCCGAGCCGCCCGAAAATGAGTAGGCCGAAAATTTTGTCAAAAGTGGTGGAAGCGTGTACTACAAAATGGCGTTTAGGA
>JANSTP010276357.1:0-10003 GCA_025330745.1 Cladonema radiatum | reverse complement strand
GCAAATATTTGAGCAACAGAAAGAAGAATCGACAGAAGGAAAACTAAAGAAATAAGATATCAAGGCCACAGTGCTAGCTGACAGATTGGCAAAACAAGAGAAGGATTCGAAGGAAGATTTATAATACAAAGAAGAGAGAAGTTTACCATCAAAAGAACACAAAAGAATAGATCATTTGAAGACAGATTCAAAGAACAAAAATTCCCTTACGCATAGTATTCATACCTCCTTGATTCATAGCCAAGTGCGAGGCCAAAGGAAAATATTAATATTGCCACGCTAACAGAAGAAAAAGAAAAGGGATTATGTAACGAATAATGCACTCAAATGTTGCCAGGTCAAAAAGATAAAGCATTTCCAGCAATTCCACCAATAAATAGATTAACTTCCTCAAAAGAAACCGAATCTTGATACTTCAGATGCTGATAAACTCAGCGTAATTAAGGAAATTATTGAATTTAGACAAATTTTCGCGGTTTGAGTTTCAAACAAGCTACTAAGCTTTTAACATTGATTGTTGTTGTTTGTTGTTGTTTTTGTCAGAAATACATAATGTATATTCCAAAAACAGAGTTATACTGAAAAAGCTAAAATTTGTTTCAATATTTTAGGCCACGATTGTAGAAAGTGCAACTATCAAGGAACGTGTTGAAAAATAACTTGAGTTGCGATTTGGGTTGAACGATTTATGAGTTGAATTTAATTTTAAAAGTTCGTAGATAAAATTACGAGTTGCCATTGTACATAGCGAGTTGCTTGTTTAATTTAACAAGTTGTGAGTTGCTAGCTGAGCAGCAAAATTTAACCCTATTGTTCATGGGCTTTTTGAAGATCGTTAGGTTCATGGGGGAGGGGGGGTAAAAACTGCCCCCAACTTCCTGGTTAAAATCTGTAATACTCAGTAAAATTGGATGAAACTTGGCACAAATATAATGTAACCTAAGTGCTTTCCAAAATTCAATTGGTTTTCTCATCTAGTAACATGATTTTGCGATAACGTCATCATCAAAACATGGGATATTTATCATGTATTGCCCAGGCATAACTTGAGATTAACCTAAAAATTCTCTACCAAGGTCAAACGATGACGTCATTACAGAGGAGTGGGTCCGAGTTAGTTTTTTTTTAATGTTAATGTTTTCCAAATGAAAATTTGTGCCTGCTGTCGAAATTTCATGCAAAAATAATAACTACATCAGAAGTTACTAAAAAAATCACTTGGGGCTGGGAGGGTAGCTTTTACCCCCTCCCCCCATGAAGAATAGGGTTAAGAGTGGATGTAAACATTTCACGAGTGGCTTTTTATTTACGAGTTGATGCTTTCTAATCGGAATTTAAGCTGAAATTGTTAGGAAATTTCACCTAATTTTTAGGTTCCTTATATTTTCTTTCATTTAAGGATAACAAGGGGGGTCGTAACTATTAGAAGTATGGTTAAGAAGTATTTTTCTAGCCCAAATGTTCTGAGAAAGTTTGACCAATATAAAAATATTTTTTCTCTAAGGGTCCTTTTTTCAAATTTAAAGTCTTGATAATTACTGCAATATAATATAAAGCAGCAAAACAAGAATAGTTGATAAGGAGCCGAAAAAAAATTCTTTAAAAGGAACTCTTTGAAAAACGATCAACCCGGTGATTTTGTATTCGTATGTTCGTACTCTATTAATTTTCTTCAAATCGTGAAATTTGTGTTACAACCTGTGAATATAATAATTCAGCTCGCTTTGTCCAAAGATCAACTCGTTATTTTTCTAGATCAGCTCGGTTATTTTATTTGTCAACTAGTCAACTCGCAACCCGTAGAAGCAACTCGTAACTTGTGGATTATCCATTCACAGGAACCTTTATTAAAGATCAACCAGTCGAGAAATTAGATACAAAAAGAGTTCCAACAATAATAAAAATTAGAACACTGAATGGTGAAAATACATGCAAGTCATCTATAGTTAATAGTTATTTGGTTTCCAGGATTGATAACGAATCTGATATCCAAGAATGGTTGAGACTTGCAAAAGCCTATGCGAGACAATCCATTTCCGCAGATTTAAAAGATGTTATTTCAGCAAAAGAGCTTGAAAAATGGCATCATTCGTCACTTATCAAAATGAAATATACTTTTAAAAGATTGATGAATTGCTCATGTTAATTGGTGCCAATTGTCCAGCAGCACTGGAGCCAAGAGAAGTCATACCAAGTAGAAACAATGGACCCTACGCAAGACAGTTTTGGGTTTGTGTGTTGTCTGACCTACCAGCAAAATTTTAAAACATTCAAATATTAAACGCAACGAAATATTAGTGAAAGATGAAAGTTCCACATCCTTTCCAAAGCATTATTTTGTCATCAAGAAAAATGTAGAGAAACTGATATTAAAGAAGCTCTCAAAGGACTTTACAACAGTGATTTCACAGAATCAAGAATCAATAACTGCAAATATGTCAAAGGCAACATTCCAATATCATGTGAAGAAAAGAGATTTTGAAGATATTAGAAAAAGAAAATGATCATTACAAGCTTCCATTGCCACTAAAAAGAAATGATTTCATCTTTCCAAACAACAAAAAACATGCATTAAAAAGATGTCATGTTGCAAGAAGAAGTTTCAGAAGGATGGAAAATTTTAGAGCGACTATAGCAAATTTATGAATAAAATTATCTCCAATAGATATGCTGAAGAGGTACAAGAAGAATCCTTAGATCAGAATAATATGTGGTACATTCCTCAGTCATGGAGTATACCATCCACGCAAAACAAGTAAGTTTCGATTACTTTTTGATTGCAGTGTGGAATTTCGGGGCTATTTCCTTAATAAACCATTGTTTTGAGGACCAGATTTCACGAATCAATTACTTGGAGTCTGTTGAGATTCAGACAAGAACGTATGGCAGTCATAAAAGACCCCTTCAAGTTTTAAGTTTGTCTAGAATACTTGGTCATACTTGGTGGAAAACTTATCCTGCAAAAATTATGGCATCAGGATATTGGTTGGAATCAAAACGTTTCTGAGAGTGACAAACAAAATTGGGAAAGATTGAAAGATCAACATTGCAAGGTGTTTTTTTTATCCCAGAATCGTTGAACTTCTTTGGTTGATTCATCAAATTTCCAAGTTTCAGCAGACATCTGGAGAAAGTCTTGCTCATTTATCCACAAACTCAATTTTTTTTTTCCTTTTGGATTGGTTCCTCTTGAATTGTGATCAGCAGGATTAATTTTCGAAGGAATATATTTCTATTAAAATCGACTAAAATTCGCGTGTATGATCTCATTTCGATTGGCTGCAAACGTTTTGAATCTCCCTTTAGCGATTTAAGAAGTAAGGGATATTGAATCATATAAGTAAATTGCATTGCAAGAAGTATAATACACCATTTTGCTACATCTAGAAAGCTGTGAGAAAAATGTGGTAAACGAAAGTTGACAAATAATCCCACACTGAACCCTTTACATATACTGGTGTAGAACTATTCGGACCTTTTGTCATCAAGCAAAGAAAATCTAGATATGGTCAAATGTTTACTTTTTGGCTTCAAGAGCTGTCCACAAGTGGTTCATAATCTGGACACAGACTCCTTCATTATGACTCATAGAAGACCTCTTTCTAGACGAGGTCCAGTTAGCACCATTTTTTCTGACATTTTTTCTGATAAGGAACTTGCAAAGCAAATCCTTCAGAAGGTAAACAAAAGATTGAATCATAATTATAGAACAAAGAGATGGATTGGATTACATGGGAGAAGAATCCTCCAAGTGCAAGCCACATTTGGTGGTGTTTGAGAAAAGAAAACGTTTGGCAAGAGCAATTTTGAAATCCCTGCTCAAAACCCACGGCCGCAGGTTGAATGAAGAATCTCTCCAAACCCTTATTGTAGAGATAGAAGTTGTATTGTATTCAATGCCACTAACTGTGAAGACATCTTCGGATGCGATAAACCACATCCACAGCTATTGTCACCATCAAATCTGCTGATAATGAAATCGAAAATTATAATGCCTCTACCTGGAAATTGCCCTAAAAATGCCATGTACTGTCCGGCGACATTGAAATTGTGTTCAACATGTTGTCAATGAATTCTGGTCTCGATGAAGAAAAGAATTTCCATCTTCATTACAAGAACGGAAGAAGTGGACAGCTGAAAATAGAACTTTTCAAATCGGAGATACTGTCGTTCTTAATGATGAATCAAAATGAAATGTATGGCTGACCAAAAACAGTAAATAGGTCAAAGATGGATTTGTGATAATTGTCAGCTTACGTCTTAGTACTAATGGAACAAATAATGACAGTAAAAACATAATCTAAAGTAAATTTACATTGCTATTCGAGAATGATAACGTTCGAATCCCCTCAGAAGAGATTTAAGTTACAAGACGATGAATCAGTTTATGGTAGTCATGTATTAGTGCGGTCTTGTGTTTTCTTGTCAACGTAAGATAAATGTTTTGATAAACGGCATTCTTAGATAATAGATTTGGTAATACAATAATTATAGCTAATAGTTGTGTTAATTTTTGTGTAACAAATATTTTTCTAATGGACAAGCTGTTTACTAATAAGTATTTAATATTACTGTAGAGAATTTTATGATTGATATAAGCAGACTCTTGCGTCAAGAATTTATGTCAGTCAAAATATTAGATGAAATGTGAGTGGTTGCCTTTTATGTTTTATTTGTAATGCTGTTACAAATCGTCACTCAAGAGTCATCACCTTATCATAGAAAGTAAAATATTATAGCATCTTAGTGACTTGTTGTAAATTTGTGAACGCAGTATGAATGTCAGTTGCCTGTAAAAAATTTTCTTACATTAATCGCGTATTTTTTTCTGCCATTCTTGTGCCTCTATAATCTGCATAGGTTGTTCCGAGACCTTTCTCTTATAACAAAATATAGCCTCTATATTTATAAGCTACTAATACGCCCTGTAGTAAATCAATTAGAGTTATTATTTTTAAAGTCATTTTAAACGTTCTATTGTTCTCTTAATTTGTTTATTAAAAGTTGAATAGACTGCTATTATAAAAGTAGCATTTCAAGTCATAAATATTTCCGCTTTTAAATAAAAGACTTCAATTATAAAAAGGCTGTTACAGTAATAAACTATTTCCACTCTTCAACAAAGGACTTTATTTTAAGACTTTAATTTCTTTATAGCAATTTGATTTTTTATAAGTAAACAGCTTTTTATAAGAGATAAATTGCACTTCTTTGATATTTTTTCTCAATAATCTCAATTATCCCAGTGGATATTTAAATATTTTTAAAAAATCTGAAGACGTTTTGAATTACTTTAATTACGTTTCTTTTATATATAAATATATTAAAAATACAAGATTTTTTATGCTTTTTCAACAGGAAAAAGCTTTCGCTGATCAATTTTGTTAAGAATTTTATTTCCTACATTTCCAAAGACGATTTCTTTTTTTTTTATCTATCAAATGTTAATGAATCCGATATTCAATTTGTTATTTTATAATCAATTTGAATTTGAAAATCATTTTTAATAGATAAACAAGCCCGTTGAAATTAGAGCTTCGACAAGGGATTTTTTGAAGAGCTAAGCGCTATTGTATTATTTATTTTGCATTTTTATTTTGATTTGTCATACAGAGGTGTTGATTCTAAAATTTACATTTCAAATGACTTTTATCAATTTGTTTCAATTTCTATTATTTTAGAAAATGGAATACGTGGTATCTACAGAAACAACGAATTCATGTGTTATTCGCAGAACGATTGTTCAATATATATTGTTTATTATAATTACAATTGTCTTATTGTTTTCGTTTATAACTCCACCGAAATTACAAAATGTTTTGCCTAAAATATCAACAAACACTGCAGGGTTATCGCATTTTAATAAAGCTACTTATAATCGTAATGGCAATGGAAGTCGTGCGAGTCATTTACTTTACGAAACCATATTATCGTTCGTACCACAACTGAATGTTGAAATGTTCACTCCAAAAATATATATTTCAAGTAAGAGGGCAAAAGTGAAGTTTTTATTTAGCATACCTACAGTTAAAAGAGCTGAAGAAAATTATTTAATGGCAACAATAGAGTCATTGCTCAACAAGGCAGAAAAAGAGACCTTAAAAAATAGCTTGTTCTTAATCTTTATTGGCGAATCAAACCCTGAGATTTCCAACGAAATAGCATCTGGAATTATATCTAGATTCAAATCTAGTACTGATAAAGGCATATTTGAAATAATTAGTCCAGATACCGGTTTTTACCCTGAAGTATGGGATTTAGCAGAGAGTGAAGTAGATTCGAAAGACCGTTTGGTCTGGCGTACAAAGCAAAACATCGATTATTTGTATCTTTGGGTGTATAGTCATGAAAATCATGATTTTGACTATTTTATTCAATTGGAAGATGACATCATCGCTAAAAAGTCATATATTCGATTGATGGAACATTTTATTTCGACTCAAAAGAGATCTGATTGGATAATGTTGAAAGTATGCTCACTTGGTTTTATTGGTAATATTTTCCATAAAAATACAATTGGTGAATTATCGGTTTTCTTTGCGATGTTTTATAAAAACCTCCCTTGTGATTGGATCATTCAACGTTACTTGAGAGATAAAGTTTGCAGCCCTGCAGAACCAGGCACATGTGAGGATCAGATGGCTAAAGTGTCTATTGGAAGGGAAGTGTCTCTGTTTCAACATATAGGTACAAAATCTAGCTTAAAAGGGAAAATTCAGCCTTTGACAGATAGCACATTTGACAAAAACGATATTAGTTTTTAACGGAAAGCTTTCCACAAAGACACTCATACATATGGAACGTTTGTAAAAACTTAGTTTCCAATTTCTGTTCAAATTTCACATATTAAATTCGACTTTTGCTATTTTGACAGCTTTTTGTTTTTTCATTTGGAAAAACTAAAGCTAGACCATTATCTAGAAGGAATTCTCACGAAAATTTGCAAATAGTATGAAACATGCATATTTGCTGGTAACTTCAATATAAATTTATCAAATGAAAACAAAAACTAAAAAATTGCAGAATTTCTTAATTCAAGTCATCCCATTCGTTTTCAACGCACACCAACCGATATTAATGATATGTCCAAAAGACTCATTGATAACATGTTTCTGATTTTTCTTGCCTTCTAAGCTCTATATGGTAACCTAATATGTTCTATACAGTATCTACAGATTACCTTATTCAGTTTCTTCTCTTAGAGAAATTTCCAAAAGTAGCGAGGCATAATAATTTCTCGTTTCGTATCTTTTCTAGTTAATATGTAAGTGATGGTCAGTCATTCATTAATGTTCTGGTCATTCATTTTGAATAACGTTGATTTTGAATAACTTTGATTAAACTGACGAAATCGTTGCCTAATTATACAATAAGAACGTATAAGAACCCTTTCAAAGAGAGAGGCATCGCTTAAAATGTAGCTTTGGATTAATAATGAGGTGAAGTCTTTGATGCATGATAGAGACATATTATATGATAGATGAGAGATATAAGAAATATTGTAAAAGTAAATGCACTGAAGTCTTTCAAAACTCTAAGAAACAATTTCAAACAGACATAAAAAAATTGAAAAAGAAAAAATATTACAAATTTTTTTTCAGTGAAAATTCCTTTATCAATAGTAAGGTTTGGTTTGGCGTCAATGGAATTATCCAAGTTTCAAAAAAGCGTGGGAAAAACCCTTCTTCTATTTCTTTAATTCCCGAAAGTGATCTTGCTTCTGATCCGTCCAAGAGAAGCGAGATTTTTAATAACTTTTTTGTTACTGTTGGTCAAAACCTTCCTTCTAAAATCAAAAAAATCAAACAAATCGTTTTTAGACTACTTAAAACATCTGAATCGTGCTTTTTTAAATTGACCTGGCTTTTTAGTATTCCAACTAGAATACTAACAGACAATGCTGATCTTTTCTGCCATCCTTTACCTCTTCTTATTAACTTGCCTTTCTATGCTGGTGTGTTTCCATCCCTTTTGAAAACTGCTAAAAGTATACCCATCTTCTAAAAAGGAGAACTTAACTTATCAATAAACTACAGATCAATCTCACTAATCTTCGAAAAATGTTTTCACAAAAGATTGTATTATTTTTTCTCTAAATATAATCGTTTCTAGAAACCACACTTTGGTCTCCATTCCAAACGCTCCTCAAAGCATTCTCTTATTGGCTTAACAAAGACAAAAAGAATCATTCTTAGATAACGTGTTTTTTGTTACTGGAATTTTTATGAGGCCTTGGATACCATTTCTCATCAAATCCTTCTAAATAAACACAATTTTTATTCTATTAGAGCGATTACAAACAAAAGGGTGGAATCCTATCTTAGTCATAGACAACAATTCGTAAGTGTATCTGGTGTTTCTTCTTCTAACCTGGATATTAAAGGGGCGTCCCTCAGGACTCCACTTTGAGACCTCTTCTGTTTATAATCTACTTTAACAAGCTTCAATCTGTTTTTAATTAATGTTTACTTCACAACTTTGCTGACGACACTAGCTTATTATTTTTCTTTCAAAAAATCTGGTCATTGTGAATCATTCCTGAATAATGAACTAAAAATTCTTGTTGATTGGCTTAAAGCTAAAAAGCATTCTCTAAATAAAACAAAAACGGTAAAAACCAAAATTATAATTTTTCATAATCCAAAAAAGCTACCTCTTGACATTTCAATCAAAATTGATGGAACTTTCTACTTCGAATTCTGTTAAATATAGTTTATAGCAATTTTATCTGTCAACTTGTAAAATTAAATTCAACTCGCAACTCGCTCAACCTACTCATAACTCGTAAGTTACTTTTCCACTACAAATATTGGTATTTATATTGATGAAACACTTTCTTGGAATAAACAAATTAATAATCTTTTGAACTCAAAAATTAATAAAATAAATGGTATTGCATATTTCTAAGCTTAAATATTACTTACCACAATCAATTTTGTACAGTTGTCTCATTTGGTCGCTAACTTCTGTTGCAAATCTCAATAAGCTGTCCAAGACCCAACTAGAGCTGCTTTGCAGGTTAACTCTCACGGAAATCCTGAGAGCTTTAAAATCTAAAGAAAAACTAGTCTTTACGTCATATTGTGCTCATATTGAACATATAGTAAAATTGACAAACTACTAGAAGAACTTCTTTTTCTTAATAACTCCAAAGAAATTGCTATTTCAAATTATTAAATGCATAATGAAAAAGATGAATATTTGGTTGTGTCACCAGAGGTTATTGATGTCAAAAAATCAATAAAAGTAACACCATTCGAAGCCTGAATGAAATCATGACTCATAATTGACATACTTTTTTGGTACAAGCATCATTAGTCCCAGCCAACCAACATTATGTTAGTTAGAATAATGAGATGAGAATCATGAAGAGAACCAGATAAAACTATTAAAGTTTTATAATCAATAATAAGTATATAATCAGTCAATTAAATTTTTCGGGGCAATATTAGCATCAAAAAATTTGAGATGGTTATACGCTTCAACAGGCAACAAATACTTCAACATTTTCTTCACAGTTTAACACCCTTGCCACTTTTCAGTGCTACGACATATTGAAACTTGCTTCTTTTTGGTCAGTAGTTTTGTCGCTACTGCCCCAAAGATCTTAAAAAACAAAAACTAATCTCAAAATTACATTATATACTAAATATTTCATGAAAATTATAAAATGAAATTTTGCCAGAAAGTATGTGCGACAAGTAAAATAATTACCAAATTAAAAAGCCACACATTACTTATCAATCGATATTAAACCAATTGGACATTATTGTGTTCTACGTCACAACAAAATCCTTTTTTTCATTCAAATTTTAATAAACGTATAATTTTTGGGGGGTACGTTGAATTGAAACCTCTTTCTTTCTGCTCAAAAACTTTGTAGTTACAAAATTTGACTTATGTTTAGATCTTCATAAATCTTAACCCTATTCCACATAGGCTTTTTTATGTACGTTGATTGCATGGGGGGGGGGGGTAAAAACTACCCCCCCCCCAAGGTTAA